>OZ059788.1:0-131659 GCA_964057025.1 Standfussiana lucernea | reverse complement strand
CAATGGAAGAGAAGCAAAAATACGAGGATCAGGGCAGTGTGATGTGAAGTAACCGTGCCATGGACGAGGACGACACGACCACGTGACGTAGTGGCTGACATGACAGGATGTGTCCCTGGGAGACACTGTAAAGTGGCTTATGTCATCATCTGTCTAGCCTTTTTCCCAACTATGTTGGGGTCGGCTTTCAGTCTAACCAGATATAGCTGAATACATCTATTTTATATGGAGCAACTGCCTATCTGACCTCCACAACCCAGTTAGTACTGGGTATTACTATATCCCTTGGTAAGACTGGTTGTCAGACTTTCGGGCCACTGACTACCTGTGACGACTACCAAAGATCTACAAATGACAGCCGGGACCGACGGCTTAATGTGCTTTCCGAAGCACGGAGGAAACTCGGTATACATATAATAGATGGTCACCTATCCACGGACCAACTTAGTCAAGCGCGGCTTAACCTGAAGATCGTCCCGAGTGGCTGTTATTATTTAGCCACGAGCTCCTCCCTGTACTGTGGCTTGTGTGCCGGTGATTTATTGCTAAATGTTTTGTTATAAATACTTGATATATTACGAAATAAAGAATTGATTTCTCTTTAGATCAGAAACACGCTACATACCAACCTTGCTTGACAAGCGAATAGCTGGGAACTACATACATTATGAGAGTACTGAGCAGTTTACTGTATGATGAACACTCGCGGCTACTCGCAAACATTATACAGAAGAAAATATCCAAAACCGTGAAAAAATAACGAAATACAAAGCGCCCATCAGCGAGACATAAGCAAATCCTACCTAACAGAGTCTGTCGTTGCGACCCCCCAAGTGGGGGCTGTGGGGGGCTACGGGGGGCGGGGGTGATCTGTGAGCATCACGTCGCACGTCGCTCAACCGCGTCGCGACGCGGTGCGATCTCTCGCAGATTAAAAAGCCATTTGCGGCCATTCATCTAGCCAGTGTGTCGGGCCGCTCCGCTCCACCGCCAACGCAATCAGCATCACACTGCACTGGAGAGCGATGCCGGCGCGGTGGTGCGCTGACCCACTTACTGCTGCCAGGGAACCATTCCATGCTGTTATCATTGTTGTGCACCTTCGTCGATCAACTTGGGCAAAATACCATTCAGGATTTTTTTATACTCTTACACAAGCAGACATGAATGTTTTGAACAAAGTTGAGGTCGATCGGTACTAGTATTCACCACTTCACACTTTTCTAGTACAATGAACGCACTGTTATGATTCACGCAGCTATCTATAGAGTTCTAGACCACTGTGCTAGATAAAGCATGTATTAACTATTATGCCAACCTACAGTGCAGCTAAAACAACGCGGGACTGAGTAACTATAGAAAATTTAAGTGTCAATGTCCAATGTCCATACGTACATCATCAGTGATTTGTAATTAAAACTAAGTAAGTAGATACCTATTATATTTTAATTTTAATCTATACTCATCCATATTTAATATTATAAATGCGAAAGTCACTCTGTTTGTTTGTTTGTTGCTACCTTTTCACGACTAAACGGCTGATCGGATCGTGATAAAATTTGATAAGGATATAGATTTTATCCTGGGGAAGGAAATAGGCTATATATTAACACGCTAATAACCATGAGAGATGAGCAATATTCCATTGTGCTCATATTTCTCAACTGTTTGACAACTGACAACTGTCAAGACATGCATGAGAATAGAACGGCTATTTTAGTTCTCACATAATGTACCATCTCAACACAACAACGTTAGAAAGTTCTGTGTTAAATACTAAAATCATAAGCCTGTTTCAGTCATATAATCTTGAAAACAAATTTCTGGAGCCCACTAGAATAACCCCGAATAGTGCCAAGTGTTTAGATAATATTTATACAGATGTTACATCAACCCACAAAGTAATTATTAACTTAATAGATTCAGATCATTGTGGGCAATTGATCACAATTCCAAATGTAAACAAGATAGTAACAAAAAAGGATATCATTGTTAACCCAAAAACTAAAACTCGCCTAGAGACTTTTGTCAAAATTACCACTTTTGTCAACGAATGACGACCCCAATCAACAATATAACGATTTTTTCAGTACGTATTGCACACAATTTAATACCACATTTGTTCCTAAGACAATCTAGCTTAATAGTAACGCTTCTTTCAATGACTGGGTCACCATTGATATTCATAAGAGTAGAAAACGACTTTATGAGCTGTATGAAGAGCGGACTTTTATTAACACTATAGAATTTAATTTGTATGTAAAGAAATATTCTAAATTATTTAAAAGAGTTTGTTTTATAGCAAAGTCACGTTATTTGAGTTCAAAAATTAAAAACATTAGTAATGTTGTGTTATCAAAACGACATGGAATATTATTAATAGCGAAACGGGAAGGTCTTGCAACCGAATGGCGATAATATTTTAAATTCAGATATTCAAGTCGCCACCGCCTTTGAAAATTTCTTTGCGGATATTCCCGTATCGACTACTAAATCGCTAAACTCGTCACCTGCTGCTGCAGAGTCATTACTAAAGGAAAATGTTCCAATCTGTGATTCCGAATTTAATTTTGAATATGTCACCTGTAAAGATATCATTAAAATTTTTCATACATTAAATGTTAAGAAGACCGCTGATCTATGGGGTCATTTTGTGGACGTTGCTAATTCCATTATAACCATTGTAGCTCCTGTTTTAGCTGTAATTTTTAATGATTGTATTGACCGTGGTGAGTTTCCTGATCTAATGAAAAATAGTAAAATAATACCATTGTTTAAATCGGGTAGTACATCAGACCCCACTAATGATAGACCTATTTCAGTACTACCCACATTTAGTAAAATTTTTGAAAAACTAATTTTAATACAAATGCAAAGATTTTTCAATAAACATAAGTTATTGCACAGTAAACAGTTCGGTTTTACAAGGGGTGGTTCAACTACTGATGCCGGTGTTGAACTTTTAGGACATATTTATAATGCCTGGGAGGATAAATGCGATGCTCTGGGCATTTTTTGCGATTTGTCCAAGGCTTTCGATTGTGTTCTTCATGAAACGTTAATCAGGAAACTCCGCCACTACGGGATCCGGAATAGTGCTCTGGATCTTCTTACATCATATTTGAGTGATAGGATTCATAGAGTGGATGTTAACGGGAAAAGATCCCCCGGATCCGTAGTAAGAATGGGAGTACCCCAGGGCTCAATTCTTGGCCCATTTTTGTTTCTAATTTATATAAATGACTTGCCTTACCTCGTAAAAGATAATCACGACATAGTATTGTTTGCACATGACACTTCTCTTTTATTTAAACTCAAACGTCAGCAGCTAGTTACTGACGATGTTAAAAGCGCCCTGGCAAAAGTCGTTAATTGGTTTAATGTTAATAATCTACTCTTAAATGAGAAAAAAACGAAATGTATTAGGTTTACGATACCTCATGTAAGACAAGTGGAAACTAGTGTACTAATCAAGGATGAAGAGTTGAAACCGGAAGATAACACAGTGTTCTTAGGTATAACTTTGGATGCCAAACTTCAGTGGGGCCCCCACATAGATAAATTATCAAAAAAGCTTAGCTCTGCAGCATACGCCGTTAGAAAAATTCATGATTTTACTGATTTAGAGAGCTGTCTCTTACGACATCACACTGTGGAAATAACTAAAATAAACCAAACGAGCTGTCGTTTGGTTTATTTTAGTTATTTCCACAGTGTGATGTCGTACGGTATTCTGTTGTGGGGCAGTGCCGCCGATATTCAAACAATTTTTATCTCGCAAAAAAGGGCAATTCGTTCCATGTATAAATTAAGTCCCAGATACTCCCTCAGAGAAAAAATCAAAGAAATTAATATACTTACTGTCCCCTCTCAGTTTATTTATGAAAACCTTTTATATGCACATAAAAATATTAATTTGTTTAAAAAATACAGTAATATCCACAATATAAATACGAGGAAAAAACACAAATTTATTGTTCCTGCAACGAGGCTCAAAAAAATAGGGGGTACGTTTAGATGCCAATGTATACGTTTTTATAATAAACTTCTGAGCCATAGTCAAGCATAGCATCAAGCATTAGCCTAAATAAATTCAAATCGTTTATAAAACAGAAACTATGTCTAAAAGCTTACTATAACGTTAATCACTATCTCGAAGATAAAAAGGCTTGGGATTAAGCTGCTCCAATTAAATTGAATTTGCTCAATGAATGTCGAGATTTCAAGTTTTTCATTTGTTTATTATTTATTCCTTTCTTTTATACACTTTGACATTTAATGATTTTTATGAACATTTATTTTGTAAGTATTATTAATTTTATTTGATTAGTGTGAATGTGAGGACAATGTAGGTAATTTTTATGTTTTTTGTTTGTCTTTACTATTGTCTGGCAGTTTGACTACTATAAGCGACCTACACAAATGTCCTTTCTTTGGTATTGTTCGTCGTTTCGTTGAGCTCCTTGAGTTATGAGTTGAGCTACACGATAACTGACAAATGCTTGCACTGGCTGGACAGTTCCACTCAAATCTGTGTGGTTCTTTCTTCAAAAAACCATTTCAGACACTCATCTGCATAATCCTCATGTGAGTTTATCAAGATTATGTCTGGACCTTAAAAGAGACTGTGACCTCTGAGTCTGTTTCGGCTGTTTCTTCTCAGAGTAGTCAGATACGAAACACCGACCTCATCTAGTTTTAAAAAGAAGACGTGTAAAAGTGTTTGTAAAATCCTATTTGCAAAATAAACATCATTTATCATTTAACAGCAATGATGTATCCAAGGTTTTTGTAACAACATTATGATTTAAAAGAGTGTCCATGGAGTTTCTTGCCCATTCTTCTCCATAGAGATCTACGCTTTAGAATGGGCAACTACAGTACTTTCACAGTTATTATGTCTTGTGACTGGAACTGTAGCTTCATTTTTTATTGCTGTCTTTGTTTCGACAATTCAAAAGTGCCTGTAATTGGCCTACTTGAAATAAATGCTTTGATTTTGATTGATTGATTTTGAGACGAACCACCGAAGTGGCCTGGCGACTCAACGATCGCCTAGTTCAAACTATCATTCGCAAGTTCTAATTGAAATTAATTAAATTAATAAAAAATAATTATTTAATTAATTAATTTGCGGGGAATAGCTAGTTCATTAATAAATATCCAGAATAGAGAACAGAGCAAAGATTGTCTGATCAAGTAACAACAATCACAAATGACAAATATATACATGATAACAGATTAAAAGAAATTAAAAAGCAGGTAGCTTCAGAAATAAGGAACAATAACACTAACACACAAAATATTGAAGACGTAAATCATGTTCACTGGAACACACAAACCCAAGACGACTCAGAACAACCTGCTACATATACTAACTTCTCTGATACACCTATTAATACTCTTACGGCCAATATAATCTTAAACAATAACAGACACCGACATCGTTTCTCACAGTCGTAAATATAGATGATGAAAATTTCTTTCATAATATAGATGTTGGTCAATTCGGACCTACGCAAACTAATTTTGATACTGCCCCAGAAACCAACCCAGAAATTGAATCCACATTTCATCAAACTCAGATAAATTTTAATTACACAAATCCCACCAATAGACCATACATCCCCAGGCAAAAGACTTCTCGAAAGTTTTCTGCCATTGTTTCTTACATAAATACTGTAATTCTTCCTAAGTATGTAAATGCCGACACCGAATTCACCAAATTGCAGACCGTCATTTATTGCGCAGCATAGACGGCCGCTTCATGTAACGGGGCCAAAATATTAGACCATGCTCTAAATGAGCGCCGCCCATATACACAAAGAAAACCAAAATGGCAAATCAGATTAGAAAAGAAGATCGAAAACACACGCATAACATGAAAACTTAAATACACAAATAACACACTTTCCGGACACTTTAAAACACAAAATTTATCAACAACGAAAAATATATTATAGGAACCATACATCTAATAACAAAGACCCACTAACCAAAGCTTAGAGACACCTACACCCAAAACAACACGGGAATTTTGGGATAACATTTGGGAAAACCCAGTACACCATAATAACCACGCAGACTGGGTTAACGAAGCTACACCAGAAATTCCAGAAATTTAATTTGGGTTTCTACCAGTAGATACCAAACGCACACAAATTGGAAATCGCCTGGCTCTGACAATATCCACAACTACTGGTATAGAAATTCTCGAGCATACATCCTTTCTTACATAATCATTTAAAAACCACATTTACTCCCTCATTACATAACACACGGAGTAACATATATGATACCTTGAACCCAGCGAAATACCGGCCAATCACTTGTCTACAAACCTTGTATAAAATGCTAACAGCCTGTGTAAGCGAAATAGTATATGAGCATTTAATTAAAAATAACATTCTAGCAGAACAGCAAAAGGTTTGTCGCAAGAATAGCCAAGGGTGTAAGGAGCAACTTACCATTGACGCCGTTACTATGAACAGCGCTATGAAGCAAAAAGGATAATTATTCACACAATGTTCACAGATTTTCAAAAAGCTTTTGATTCAGTCCCGGACAGCTGGCTGCTACACGTATTAAATCTTTATAAAATTCACCCTACACTTAATCAATTTTTAGAAACTGCCATGAAGAACTGGCAAACTGTTCTTAAAATTATTCCTCCTCCTCAACTGTAACTACTGATCCTATCCGTATAAGACGTGGGATTTTTCAAGGAGATGCTCTAAGTCCTCTGTGGTTTTGCATAGCACTCAATCCACTCTCACACTCGTTAGACAAAACAGGCGATTCACGCTGGAAAGCAATGACACACAATATACGCTAACACATAAAATTATATGCAGCTGACAAAGAAGCGGTTTATAAACTAGCTGATGCCACACAAAAATTTTCTAATGATATTTTTATGTCATTCGGAGTAGATAAATGTAAAATTTTGTCCATTGTAAAAGGAAAAATCCAAAATAATAGTTTTACACTTCTATCAGGAGAATTGATCAAGCCAATGGACGAACAGAGTACATAAAAATACCTAGGATTCAAACAGTCTTGACAAATACCACAAAAGATGGCAAAACAGGAACTGCTCAAAAAATTGTCACACCGCCTCAACCTTATCTTAAAAAGCGACCTTAACTCAAGAAATACAATTAAAGCCATCAACATCTATTCTAACATACTCTTTCGGAATTATACAATGGTCAACAACAGTTTCACTCAAACATAACCTCATCTTTCGTTCAACCTACAGCATAAAACCGTTTTTTATCTATTTCTACTGCTACAACTCTCAACCCAGCTGATAACTGGTTTAGGCCCGTGCTATCAGCACTTCCCGGTTAGCCGAGAAAAAGTATGCAAAATAAAATAAAAATTATAAATAAATAATAATTATTATTTCCTTAATTTATTTTTCTAACTTATTGATTACATTTTTAAATATTCCTCTATAAAATAAAAAACATTTAAAAATATAAAAAATAGTAGCCCACCGGTATCGGGGACAGGGTCCAAGCTACCGGCGGTCAGGGCTCGAGAGAGAGGAACCTCCTAACAATACGAGCCGTGTCCAGGTGTACCGCTTTCTGAATCAAGCCCTTGATCCAGCTGCCTAACGAGAGGCTCCTCAGGTATTGGTCGAGGCTCTTAGCAATTAAGCCATTGGCTGAAACGACTATCGGTACAATAATCGCCGTGTCCACTTCCCACATGTCGACAACCTCGCGAGCCAAGTCAAGATTCTTGATTAGATTATCTTTCTCGGCTTTCACGAGGTTCTCGTCATGCGGAACCGTTATGTTAACAATCATTGCGCGCCGCTCTGATCGATCCACCACCATTATATCAGGCTTATTGGCCACAATAGTCCTGTCAGTGATGATGGATTGATCCCAGTACAGTGTGATATTGCCATTTTCGAGAACTGGGCCGGGTCGATTCCACAAGGATGTATTTTCGAGCAAGTTGCTGATGGATAATCCTGGCTACAAGGTTGTGTCTTTGCAAGTACTCTCCGTTAGCTAGAGGAGAACACCCGGAGATAATGTGACGAATTGATTCGCCCGGACGGTGGCATGCCCGACATATGTCAACCGTGCCGTCCTTCACAATAAATCTCCGGTAGTTATTCGTCATCATAACTTCATCCATAATTGCACAGACAAAACCTTCGATTTCTCCGAAGAGGTCCCCGGAATGTAGCCAGGCAACGGACGCTGATAGGTCTACATCGGGCCCATACAGGGCCCGGAAAAAGCGTCCGTGGAGCTCCTTACTCTGCCATACCTCCCTGCGGTCATTAGTATCAAGTACTACAGGTTTGCGCCAGTTCTTTTTTGCCAAGGAGAGCGGGGTGAGGCCCTTGTCCACCGCAACCACATCCCGATGCATGCGGTCAACAATGTACGGACCTTCCTATCCAGGGCATCTGATTCTGTTTGTGTATATTACAGTATGTCAAAAGAGTACGTCAAAACCGGCATGACCAAACTGTTGAAAGCACGCACCTTATTTTCGCCCGATAAAAGACTATTAAATACTTCTCTCAGACGGCCAAAGAAGCGCACCCTCAACGATTGCTTCATGCCAGCTACATTGATGCCCAGCGCTTCCGACATACCCAAATACTTGTAGGTTTCGGTTGCTGAGAGGGATCTAAAATTTATGGTATCCGAGAGCTGGGTTCCCACAGATTCCACAATCTCCGCCTTCTTATAGTATATCCAACATGTCGAAAGATCTCTTCGGGAACGGCGAACTAGTTGGCTTATGGCCATATCAATGAGGAGCAGCTCCTTAAATTAGTACCGCGGGACCCATTCCTACATCCATTTTGAGAAGCGAACGTGATAGAATTGTCGTCAATATGAAATTGTTAATTTATTGTAGCTCTCAAAATGGATGTAAGAACTTTAAAGACTGTTGGTAGACAGATAATCAACCTATAATTTTTGGGCTCCGCAGTACCACCCGATTTATGGAGCAGGTGGGTTATACCTGTTGTCAGGAACTCGGGCAGCGACCCTGACTCTAAAGCTGATTGGAGCCGGGAAGCCAGGCGAGCGTGCGATCTTTGGAACCATTTGATCCGAAAGTTGTGCAGCACGTCCGGCCCTGGGGATTTCCAGTTTGGTAACGGATGGACTGCACGAGCTACGTCTTGGGGGCTGATAATGATTGCCCCCATTTCTGGTACTGGATCGCACGCACGCTCGAGCTCCCGAGTCCATTCACCCTCGGTATGACTGACAGGCACCGACCAGATGCTGCGCCAGAACGAAGTCATGACGTCATCATCCGGCAGGCGCGTGTCAGCCACATCTTGGTCCGGTGGCTCCCAAGCCCTATAAACCCACCTTTCATCTCTTTGGAATGTGCGATTCTGAGTATATCGTTCCACTCGCCGCTTATTCCTACGAATACGGTTTGCCCATGCATACACTTTCTGCTTCAGGAATTCGTTGTGCTCCATGACACGGGAGATGTAGTCTCGAGGACTAACATCAGTCCCCGAGAACGCCCGCCTCACAAAGCGCATCACTCTAGGGCGCGTAGTGCCCTCCCTGAAACAGATGAGTTTGAAAATGAGTATAATTATATATAAAGTAATAAAAATATACAATATTGCATTTTGTGGTGTTCTGGATGAACTGTTTGAATTTGGATATTATGTGAAATTCCGAATGGCTTGAGATACCTACCTACCACCTACCTACCGCCCACCTACCGCCCACCTACCGCCCACCTACCGCCCACCTACCGCCCACCTACCGCCCACCTACCGCCCACCTACCGCCCACCTACCGCCCACCTACCGCCCACCTACCGCCCACCTACCGCCCACCTACCGCCCACCTACCGCCCACCTACCGCCCACCTACCGCCCACCTACCGCCCACCTACCGCCCACCTACCGCCCACCTACCGCCCACCTACCGCCCACCTACCGCCCTCCTAACACCCTCCTAACACCCTCCTAACACCTACCTACCACCTACCTACCACCTACCTACCACCTACCTACCACCTACCTACCACCTACCTACCACCTACCTACCACCTACCTACCACCTACCTACCACCTACCTACCACCTACCTACCACCTACCTACCACCTACCTACCACCTACCTACCACCTACCTACCACCTACCTACCACCTACCTACCACCTACCTACCACCTACCTACCACCTACCTACCACCTACCTACCACCTACCTACCACCTACCTACCACCTACCTACCACCTACCTACCACCTACCTACCACCTACCTACCACCTACCTACCACCTACCTACCACCTACCTACCACCTACCTACCACCTACCTACCACCTACCTACCACCTACCTACCACCTACCTACCACCTACCTACCACCTACCTACCACCTACCTACCACCTACCTACCACCTACCTACCACCTACCTACCACCTACCTACCACCTACCTACCACCTACCTACCACCTACCTACCACCTACCTACCACCTACCTACCACCTACCTACCACCTACCTACCACCTACCTACCACCTACCTACCACCTACCTACCACCTACCTACCACCTACCTACCACCTACCTACCACCTACCTACCACCTACCTACCACCTACCTACCACCTACCTACCACCTACCTACCACCTACCTACCACCTACCTACCACCTACCTACCACCTACCTACCACCTACCTACCACCTACCTACCACCTACCTACCACCTACCTACCACCTACCTACCACCTACCTACCACCCACCTACCGCCCACCTACCGCCTACCTACCGCCCACCTACCACCCACCTACCACCTACCTACCACCTACCTACCTACTACCACTACTACTACTAACTCGCCAATTTATCGAGAAACGCTATACAAAGTCGGGAGCGGAGCATCAATGAAAAATGCAATAACGGGAAAAAATAATCCTTTATGAGAGCTTGCTTTGCGTGCGCTGCGTAAACGGTTTAAGTTATGCAAAAATCATGTATGATGGAATTGTTCTTGTTTAAAAGTTCTAAATAAAAGTCCGCGACCATATATCTTTTAAGATTGACTCACTATAACCTTTTTATGGTAATCAAATTTGTTCGAAATTAATGCATTATTTTGAAGGAGTTTTATCAACATAATATTAATCCTTATCCAAATAAATATGTTATTAATCACAAGTATTTAGTTGTTAACAAAATTGTCCTTGACATCACTTGATTTCAATCAACATCGTAGGAGATATCATAATTTTAAAATACAATAGGTATGTTCAACAATAAAACAAAATAGGTATGTTCGGGTTCACGCGCGTGATACATATATGTAATTATTATGTGTCTAATATTTAAAAATAAATATAATTAGGTGTCTGTTGTTGATTTACTAAATGATTTTTATAACAAACTTATTTTTCTATAAGTCAAACACTGATTTGACTCAACGGTCACTTGTGAATCATACTTGTTTGTTAACGGGTATAAAAGAGCGGTGCCATAGTAGAACAGGCAGCCCGTCCGATCACTATGTACGGCAAGCCTATCCCTTGGGAGAAGCAAGCCAAATACTTAGGAGTCATACTTGACCAACACCTGTCCTTCGGGGCACATACCAAAGCAGCTCGCGACCGAGCTGCCTTCGCTATGAGTAGGCTTCATTTCATGGTAGCGGCTAAGAGCAAGTTGTCACTCAAGTGCAAGTTGCGTCTCTATACCGCAGTGATCCGTCCCATCATGTCATACGCTTGTGTTGTGTTCGCACATACCAAGTCTCGTTATATTCACAGGATGCAGACGCTCCAAAACCGATACTTACGTAGGATCACGGGTGCCCCGTTTTACGTACGTAACGAACGTCTCCACGTAGACCTTAGGATGCCCACCTTATTGCAGTTCATGAAACGCCTCACCAAGCGTTTCTTCGATCGTGCAATAAAACATCGTAATCCCCTGATCGCATCGGCCGCCCGATACGACCCCTCGCGTATCAGTCAGGTTCGCCGTCCAAGGCACACACTCGTAACTCCCGACGACGCTATCACTCTCCTCCAGGAGAGCCGTAGAGAAACTAGTACGCTCCTCAAGCGTATACCCCGGTTCAAACCGCCGTCTTTCCGCCCTCGCCGTCGAGGTCCGTCGCGACGTCCCGGTAATTGCCCTCCCCGACCCTTGCTCGAGCCAGCCCGCGTTGCTGAGCCAGTAGTTCTAAACCAGCCCCTAACTAATTCCACTCAGATCCAGCCTGTCCCCTTGCTGCCCTCCCCCAGCGACGCCCTAAGCCGAGGTCCAAGCCCCACAGGGGGCGCCCTTAGCGTGTAGTCGCTTAGTTTGTAAGTTTTTTGCCCTGGCTGGAGGCCTTAAATTCAAGGCATCCACAGGATAGTCCGGTTGAGCAGACGACAACCTAGGTTGAAATGCGAGATGCCATTCACAAAAAAAAAAAAATAGAACAGGCAGTTGCTCTTCGACTTTCAAGGCGTTAACATCTAAGGTATGATACGCCAGACGCTGGTAGCTCTGTGAGGTACCATGCCGCTCCTTATGGAACGGCTGTACTCGACGAACTGATTTTTTGAATTTGTTTTTGCTATAAATCTCATGTTACGCAAGTTTGTTTTGACGTTTTTTTTTTATTTCGATTTAAGCAGGTAAACAATTAGTAGGTGTCACCCACATAATTATTCATTTTAGGTTTTTGTTTTCTTAATAATACGGTTAGTTTACCTAATTTCCTACGTTCAAGTAACCAAATAATTAAGTTGACTTTATCTGTTTGGCCGTTTTTAAATTACCTTTCATTTCAATTCTTTTAGTGTTGGATAGCCCATTTATCGAGAAAGGCTATTTGGCTATGTGACACGCTACGACTAATCAAAAATGTTACGCAGACGACGTTGCGTGGGTCAGCTGGTATTTTATAAAAGTAAGTAATTTATAGTTTATTTATAGTTTCTGGCTCTTTGGTCTAGTAGTCGTATGTGGGATCGCTGATTCAAAGGACCCCAAACTTTCAGTTCAAACCCCAGATCGCGCAAAATTAAATTATTTGTTTTACTTAAAACAAGACTGACGCGTGTACTATGGGTATTTTGTTACACTTGTGCCCACCCTTCAGGGAACACAAGCGGGACTTTATTTGTAAATCATACTTAGAATGTATCTATGTAGCGCTTGTTAGCCGATAGGCGAAGGGTAAGCGCGTTCACACGACGCGCACGTGTTGAGCAGTGCGCGCGGCGAGTCTCGACTCACGACAGCGCAATGCGACACGCAACAGCGGAGACAGTGGCACTTGAAGGATTTCTACTGGCGAGACGGTACACCTGTGCATCTTTTGGCTTCGTCAACACTAAGTTATTAGCGAGAACGAGCAGCCAAGCATCAGGCATTGATTTGTTATTGCATGTGGTATTTCATGTTGTGGGCGGCTAAGGGAGCTTAAGACTCGATGCATATGATACAATATATTAGAATACTTTATTTGTATAGAATGTAGGTAAATTTACAGTTCAGGTGTTACAATGATTAGAAAGTACTTGTACATTCTGCCTTTAAGGCATGCAAAATTAATATGATGATTAAAAACAATAAAAAAATGAACTTAATATAACAGCTATACAATACAATAATACAATAATCTTTATTTTCCATAAAAATAACAACCAAACAAAAAATATATTAAAACTAGTGCTAAACTTATTTTCTATGATGCTAAAAGATTACATACCCAATTAGTAACTCAGTCACAGAACATATATACCACTAATGAACTCAGTACACAATAATAAAGAATTTCTGGTTGTTACGAACCGATTCACGCTGACCCCCGTACTAGTTATAAACTGTATTACGGTGGGCCAGTTTTCCTCGTTCTCAATTAACAATATTGTAATAAGCCGATTAGAAAGAAATAAGTTAGATTATAAAACTTTAAAACTTAAATGATACAAAGCAAAACTGAGGGTAAAAGTATCAAACATTCACATTGTTGCTCAGTTGACTTTTACTTTGTAGGTAGTAGTGTAAATTCACATAGTATATGTAAAATTTCCAGAAGCTAAGTTTGTTTACAAATATTTGAATTGTTTTCTTGTTACTTTATTGACAAAAAGGCAGATTTAAAATTAGATAATAAGTGAACTAAAACATAGGATTTTTTTTTTTTTTTTTTTTCATAATTATATTTTTTTTCTTTTACTTTAACATGCCATTTTTGTGTTTTCTTGTACAAAATGTGCATGTGTGTGTGTATGTGTAGGTGTATGTGAGTGAGTGCGTGCGTGTGTGTGTTTGTGTCACGACATATCATCTCAAAATATTTTCCACTTCATAGTAATCTAGTTCTTTAAGAAATTTATCAACAGACTTTTTACATTCACGGCAGCTTAGATCTCTTATTTTTAGTTTTTTGCTTATTTTATTATATATGCTGGGCCCAAGATAATGTGGAAAGTTCTGTGCAAACTTAGTCTTACATTTGGGAGTATTATAAACTGGGTTCCCTATGTCAGTTCGAATCACTATTCTGCGAAAATTGTTACATCGATGACTATACATCGATGCCTTGTTACTGCGACGTTATGTTTTAACTACGTGTTTTTTGTTCGCTGTTTCTTAATATCGATAACCTTACATCGAACCCTTGTTACTTCGACGTTTGTTTGTTCTATGTAACGTTACTTCGAAGTTATTAAGCCAGTGATATATTGATTTATAAAGAATATTTGTTGCAGTTTGTAGTTATTTGTTTTAATAAAAATGTGTGATTCTAAAAAAAAACACAAATAAAGCCTTGCTAAACTCAAAGTTGGACAAGTTATGCCGCTAGAGGCTTTAAAATAATTTAGTTTTTTAAAATACAGATTGGAAGGGACACCGACGCTAAAACGGTTACCACGTATCAGTTCATCATTTTGAAAGCCCCCCACATGAAAATTTTTCGTCGGTTATTAAATCAATGATAATGACGTCATTTCCGTGTTTTGACTTTAACACATTCATTAAACTAGCCATAGTGCCTATAATTAAATGTTCTTAATAAAAATAATACTTTATTAATTACAGTGTGCGTCGCTGTTTACACCGAATGACTTATGTAAGGCAAACTAATGACATGAATTATCATGATTTTTTCTTTCTTCGTGTCGGTTTCAACAAATTAGTTCAAATAAATCTCAATAGACAGTATGTGTATCGATTTATTGAAGTTTGTGTAAAATGCACAACTTATGAAAGTATGTACCTACTAAAAAGTCTAAATCCCCAGAGTAAAAAAAAAAAAATGTTATATTTTACAAAACTAAATTACTTTAGTACTTCTAGCGGCCTAACTTGTCCAACTGTGAGGTTGGCAGGGCTCTATTTGTGCTAATATATGGCGCTGTTTGCATAATATGAGCTTTTCTATTCATCCAATTAGTATCACACATTTTTATTTAAAGAAATAATTACAAACCGCAACAAACGTATTTTCGAAGTAACGTTACATCGAACAAACAAAGGTCGAAGTAATAAGGGTTCGATGTAAGGTTGTCGATATTAAGAAACAGCGAACAAAAAACACGTAGTTAAAACATAACGTCGCAGTAACAAGGCATCGATGAATAGTCATCGATGTAACAATTTTCGCAGAATAGTGATTCGAACTGACATAGGGAACCCTTATAAACTACACACATCAAAAGTGTCTAGGGATCAAGCATTTTTATGCGGATTTCTTGAGATTGAGATGTGGCTTTGTAATAAATTTATGATTTTATAAATTTATATGGATCCTTTTTGGTGCATTTCATAATTTGAATCAGGAACTCTCAATCAAATTCGAGTAAAAGATGAAAATAAGCTGTCAATATTTTCCCTATAAAAACATACAACGCATTGAAGACATTATTAGTGCTACTGTTTCCCTACTACTGATTAAAACCAACGTTATTATGGAACGGCGACGTCATTTAAGCAGGGAAGAAATGCTCAGAGCCGTGGGAATGATAGAAGCTGGTTCCCGGCAACGTACTGTGGCTTTAGCTCTGAATACAAGTCAGAGTGTTATCAGTCGACTTTGGACACGTTACCGAAGCACTGGTACCGTGGCTGAGCGCCATGGAGGACGGTATCGCTGCACCACACGGAGACAAGACCGATACATTCAAATCTTAACTCGAAGAGCTCCAACAATAACCGCCATGATGTTAGCCGTGAGGCTTCATCACTCTTCAGGGAACTTAATTAGCGACCAAACAGTCAGAAACCGCTTGCATGAAGTGAACCTTCATTCCCGAAGACCGCTACGGGTACCACCTATAGCAATGCACAATCGTAGGATTCGATATCAATGGGCTCTTGAACACAGAAATTGGGCAGAAGAACAATGGCGTTTCGTGTGCTTTTCTGATGAGTCTCGTTTTGGTATGAGACCGGATACAAGACGTATACGACACTGGAGAACCCCTGGACGCCAACAGCGATTAAAATCCTGCCAGGAAGTCCATCCTTATAGTGGTGGAACCATCATGGTATGGGCGGGTATTTGGATCGGCGGAAGAACTTAGTTGATTTGGATCAGAGGCAACCTCAACGCTCAAATTTATGCTGAGACGATTGTATCAGACGTCATCGTTCCTCTACAAGTGCAAATCGGTCCCTTATTTCAGTTAATGCATGATAATGCACGACCGCACACCGCAAGAGTTGTAAGACAGACTCTCGCCGCAGCTAACATCAATGTCCTGCCCTGGCCTGCTCAGTCGCCAGACTTGAACCCGATTGAGCATGCATGGGATATGCTACAGAGAAGAGCTCTGCCGAATATGGAGGGTATCCAGTCGCAAGAAGACCTTTTTTTGTTGTTGCAACGAACATGGGCGGCCATTCCACAGCGTGATTTGGATGAACTCATTTTGAGTATGCCAAACCGATGTTCTTGTGTTGTTAGTGTTCGCGGTAGAAACACGGATTATTAATTGTTTAAGTTACCCAATAAAATTTTAAAGAAAACTGTTATTTCAGTCTTTTTTTCGAACTTTAATGTTAGTGGTTCAAATGTCAAAAATCCCTTTATTAGGAAAATGGCAAATTTCTTTATTAATGCAAAGGTGACTTGGTTTATCGTTACTGTGACAAACGAAAACACTTTATTTGATGAATCCTTAAAGAAAATTTTAATTAATATCAATCAGGAGAAAAGTTATTGCAAAAATATATGTTGATCCCTAGATACTTTTGATGTGTGTATATCCAACCTACGCCTAAACCCGAAGTCAGGTTTCATTTTGTGTTGTGCAATAATTAAAAGCCGGATGAATAGTTTCCTTACAGAAAGTACATTAGTTTCCTTGTATAGTAGATCAGTAGGATACCTGAAGTTTTTAAAGCACATTACCTTGAGTAGCGCACGTTGAGCTCTTTCTACCACCAGTAAATTAGTTTTCGATGTACCACCCCAGATAGTTAGACAGTAACTAATAATAGACTGGCAAAGTGAGTAATATACAGTAGTGCGTAATTGCATTGTAGAAGCACTTCTGAGTATTTTAAAGATGTATATTAGCTTTCGTATACGGGCACTTAGTTTTTTGGCTTGTTCTTTCCAATTTAGATACTGATCAACCACAACACCGAGATATTTAGTGGAGGTGGTATTGCTAATACCGTAACAGTTACATGTTAATGCGTTCTGACATTTATGTACTTTTATATCAATTGTGTTTGCTGGAGGCTGAGTCTTAATTGACTTGCTGAAGGAGATGTACATAGTTTTTTGGGCATTCAAGGTTAGCAAATTATTATCAAGCCATGTTGCCACTGAGCGCATTCCTAGATTTGCTATGCTATTTATGTCCTCCCATGTTTTCGCTCTAAATAATAAAACCGTGTCATCGGCAAATGTGATAATTTGTCCCTTGTCCATAAGAAAGTCACACAGATCATTGATGTAGATCAAAAAGAGCGTTGGGCCTAGTACGCTCCCCTGTGGGACTCCGTATACCATATCGACCTCTTGGCTATAGTCATCGTTGATCTTTACACTCTGTTTGCGGTTACTTAAATAATCCCTAAACAAAGCCAGCGGAATACCTCGAATTCCCATGCATTCCAGCTTAGCAAGGAGAATAGGAACGGAGACCGTGTCGAATGCTTTAGCTAGATCCAAAAATATACCCAAGACCCTATCTCCACCATCCAAACCATCAACAATGCAGGAAGTTAACTTATGTAGTGCATCACTGGTAGATCTGCCTTTCCTAAATCCAAATTGATTGCACGAAAAAAAACCCATTTGATTCTAGGTATTTTTTTAATCTACAGTTGATTAGTTTCTCCAAGATTTTCGATAAACTAGGCAGCAAAGAAATAGGTCTATAATTCGACACGTTGTTTCTGTCCCCGGACTTAAAAATTGGAACAGTGACAGATTTTTTAAGGGCTACAGGAAAGGTCCCTTTGGTAAAACAGGTGTTACAAATACTAGTAACTGGTTTTGTAATAGCGTTGACCGCTTTTTTTAAAAACTTTGTAGTTATACCATCCCACCCTGACGAACCAGTGTTTTTAAGATTGGAGATAATGCATTTTACTTCACTCTCATCTGTTGGGAAGAGCATAAATGAATGCAGTGGTTGATTATTAAAATTAAAATTTTTGCTAAGATGCTTTTCATTTGTTTTAGTTCTGGATAGTATATTATTTGCCAAATCAGCACCAACTGTAGCAAAATAGTTATTTATGTGATTCAATGAGCTTTGAATGTCCTCCCCTTTACTTAAAAGGTCCGCTGATGACGTATCTGGTTTTTCCAAGTTGCACATATCTTTTATTAAGCCCCATTGTTTTTTTATGTTATTATTACTATTTTCTAATTCGGTTTTAAAATAATTATTTTTCAAAGTTTTCAATAAATTATTACAGGTGTTGCGATAACGTTTATATGTAATTTTTAACACCTCATTATCTGGATTTAATCTAAGTTTTTGGTGAAGTTTATCACGGTTTCTCATACATCGACACAAGCCTGGTGTTATCCAGGGTTTGATATTTGTTTTACGTGTGGATAATCTATAGGTATATGTATGTCGTTTTAAGATGTCTCTTATGATATTAAGGAATTGGTTAGTCATTTCATTTGGATCCAGTAGAGCCTGCATATCTTTCCAATCAGCTTGAAATTAATATTTGGTACATCACAGTCATGACTAAGGCTAAGGCTAACTATAATTAAGTAAAATTCTAAACCTAAATTATTTCTTAATTAAAGTGTCTTATCGGCTAAAAACTGTGTTACAGTATAATAACATTAACCACCAAAAAAACACCGATAAAGCACCTTGGGTTCCCGAATAGTGACGGGTAAACCACCAACAACAGCACTCCCAAGGAGGGTCAATGTGAGGCAGGCGACCGACTGTAAACCAAAACCACATCCTCCAACCACAGGCGATGCGCAAGGCAAGCACCCGGCCCGTGCGAGAAGTGGACTAGGGTTGTTACACCACCGCGGGCGGGTGCGATGTAAGAAGCGAGGTACACTAGGTACAATGTTGGGACAATGTCTGGGAGAGCCAGAGAATTTGTGGATGTACTCAAAAGAAAACTAATAAATGTGGCGTGTTTGAAAGAAACGAAATCAAAGGAGGAAGATTGTGAACTTTGAGTTTACTAAGACAGTGGTGCAATCCCATAACGACCGTAACTACAGCCGTCCCTAGCTATAGCTCCGGGAGTTTGATCTACATAGGGGTCAAGTTGAGATAACATTCCAGACACCTAGCGTGGTGCATTATACCTACTTCCCTATTATGCCTATACAAAAACGTGTAGCTATCATGCTGTGAACTACTAAACCTACATGTTTCCGTGTTGACTCTGAGAGCAAACGTGATTCATAGATGTTTACCGATGACCAAGCGGCCGATGAGCGTGAGAGCTGAGGGGCGAGCGATGTAGGCGACGCGTGACGGCGCGACGTAGCAACGCGGAGACGACTTGACGCTCGTCTCCGGTGCGGCGACGTGCACTTGTGCCGGCATGAAGCTAGATCCAAACGCACGGGACATTACGTACAGGCAATCACTTCTGGGCATAAAACTTACAGAAACCAACATTATAACAGTCTTACGCTTCTTTCAGGAAAACAACTTAAGAGCCCATAGTACCTCAGATCGCTTAGCATAATCCTCCGTTACGCCGAAAATACTGCAGCAATAATTTTGAAATAAATATACGGTAAAGTTGAGGATTAATAATAAGTCCTATGTTTGACGAAAACACGATTCCATAAAATTTTCTCGATAGAAAAAAAAAACAAAGTTACCTCCAAACCGAACGATAAACCGCTGGTATTCAATAAATACTTAAAATTAGATCATGAAACTTGGCATACTAACTGAACTACCTATAAAGCAGGTCTCATATTTTTTATTTTTTTTAAATCTCTATTATTTTCAACGTAAAAAGAAAATACCTAAACTATCGGCGTCTTGAAGTTGGTTCTCTGCCGCCCGCCACCCGCGCTCAGTCTCGCTTCGGCTTTCGAACGGGAGAGCTGTGTCGCTTGCGCTCAGAACACACATTACGCATCAGGGCGACGTAAAATTAAAATATTTAATTACTTGGGTTTATAGTGTTGGCGCAATGGGAAATAACATAGATTTAGGAAACAAGGAGATATGTCCGGTAGACGAAAATGTATCGGAAACCTGTGCCTCCAGTTTGCCCCTGCCACACGGCAACTACTACACATGTAGTTCAGTAAAAGCAATAAGTACGCAGTCGCGCGCTCATCCGAATTTCTTAAAACAGAACGTACTACACGATTAATTATAAACCTTATCCCATCAATCACAGCGTGTATATACCTTGCACCGTACAACTTACCCACACAAAAACATAGGTCGCTATCGTTGTGCTGTGCAAAAGCAATTTATTTTACATATACGCTAGTGATTGACTAAATCGGAAAGTTATCGAATCTTACATTTATTATTGTACAAAAAAAAATTGGGATCCTCAAAATAAAACAAATAATAAACTGCATGTCCAGAAAATATTATAATAAAAATAAACAGTATGTAGCTTAAAAAAATATTATTAAGTAAATTAAAACAATCAAAAATCCGGTTACGTTGGTTTAGGCTGTCATAGCGTATTGAAATTGAAACAGTAGGTATTGTTGAACCCTGCTATGGTGTTTACTCACTGACCTGTAAAATGGAAGTATTTGTGCAGCACTTGCCGCTTTGATATTACTGGGGTGGCACTTTTTGTCAAATAGTGTACTTTTAAATTCATATATTTTTCCATGACAGCTGTGATAAGAAATAATTTATGTGATTATTCAATGGGAACTGTTCAAATTGGTGAAACTTAATATTATCAAAGAGGTCTAATCCCATCGATCGATCGATAGCCTACGTTAGTCGATCTGCACAAGCACATCACTAACTTAACGCAAGACGTAGCGGCCGCGATGCATCCACTTAATAAAGTATCGTTTTGTGACGTTTACATTGCTTGTCCAGTCACTTAGCGGCAAACTTAGGTAGTGGTTAAGGAGCAATGTATTTGTTGCAAAAATAGTACAGTCGCTGTGATATTTGAAAACAAAAATAACATAGTAAGAGCAAGAAATATTTTACGATTTGTTGTTTTTCATGATTTTAAAGACAAATATAGTAAAATACTTGTACTAACACATGGTAAGTGATTCCATTTTGACGTTAGTAGGTAGGTACATTGAAACTAAATTTGCGATGTACAATTTTATGTTCATATAATGACAAGTTAATATTAAATTATGATTGATAATTTTATTAAGTACTTAGTACTCGTCCGATAATAGTGTAGTTTACTCTAACAAAATCGCTTCGACTTCGTGTGCCCGCGCCACCGCGAGCAGTAGTGTGCGAGCGCGATAAAAGAGTGAGGTGGCGCGGGGAAGTGGGAGCCAAATTGGAATTTGAGCTGAGGTTGTATAGGCTCTTTAAATAAACGAATATAAAACTAAGTGCATAATTCTGAGCTTTACGTTGAAGCCCCGGCAGCGATCCGTTAAACGGGAAATATCGGTTTGACATCAAAAGGATTGAGGAGCAAGTCAACGCTCTCCGACAGCCTATTTATATCCCAGCGGAGCGGCGGCGGCGCGGCGCGACCGACCGTGGGACATACCGGAACTACTCGCGTGGTATTTACAAGGAAACTTACACGGAACAACTTCAGGTCTACTTGCAGAGGATACCAGTAAATAATAAGCCATACATCAATGACCAGGAGCTCAGATACAAAGCCTTTGATAAACGGTCACAACATTACTTTTTTCGACGGATTTGAAACTTTGAATATAATACATAGGTATTTTTTCCCAACTGCAAGTTGTAAATTTTTTTTTAATCCTTCCTTTGCCATAAGATTGCAGATGCATAGCTTGCAGATGCGTCAAATATTTATCCTCTTTATGGTATGAAATGGGTTTTATTGCGATTTTCTGAGGAGACGACTTATTTTTATTTTGTGACTGATGTTGCACAGAATATTGTGGTTATTCCAGTTCTATGGGTATGGGCAGTCTGTCCAGGCTGGTTTACAATTGTACAATTGGGGCAATTAATAATGTAATTACTACTGACTCACTGGACTTTATTTAGCGACGGACACGCTTGCCTGGGCCGCGCGCCGCCGCGCTCCGCAGCAACGATGACATTTGGGAAGAAATGCGGGTTGGTGATATGCCTAAAAAGCCTAATGTAACTATTTGATGAAATTTACAACCAAATGCAATTTTTCTAATAAAATATATTTCGACATAGGTGTACAGGTGGTTTACCGAGTACCATTATTTTACCTAACTGCAAACTTAAACTGTTTGTACCTACTGGTAATCATCTTTCTTAACGTCATCACAGGTAAACTTTATGGCTTTGTCACGTTTAAAAAAGCTTTTTATTAAGCATTTGTGTCAACTACATAAATCAACTAAACAAGTAAGTTGTAATATACGGGGTAAAACTGAAACCATAATACAGGTACATCATTTTGAACGCACCACCCCACATAGTAATTTTTCGTTGGTTATAAAAAAAAAACAGCTGTTTCCTATAAAAGTGCAAACCTACACGGTCAAAATGTATGGAACAGCTGATTTTTTTTTTAAAACGACGAAAAATTTCATATTGCCCTTGAATTGTTCGTTCAATGGTTCATCAGTTCATTTGGCTAAGTGGGTCTGAACTTTGACCCACCTTCGTAAGAGGGGAGAGTCCCACCGGTCTGAGAACACATACAGGATGCCATTGGAGGAGGAGTGCAAGCGCGCCACCATAGAAGCGCAGCGCCTCCGCATGATCGCGGCGAACCCGTCGACGCACGCCTCCGCGAACATCTCTGACGCGCTACATTGCCACGACAGCTTCAAAAGCACCCTAAATGCGTTATTGTATTGTACACGCAGGTCTCTGTATGCCCGCTGGGTATACTTGGTCCACAGGCTGTACGTGTAAAACGACTGGCTGGTTCTTTGCAGAATCAGTACAGCGTGCAACGGTGCAAATCTGCGTGCCAGCATGTTGCCACGGACAGCCAGCGACCTGCGCTCCCGATGTCTACGTTGTCTTTTAAGTCATCAGTGGCCCAAATACTTAATCCTCGGAACCCGACCCAAAGGAGTTCCAGAGAGTGAGAGTTCAGGCAGCTCTTTGTAGATAGTCCACTCTTTTCGGTATTTTATTTATTTGTATATGAGCCATCGCATAACTTTCACAAATTTTAAGGAGCCTTCTCATTGCACCGACAGATGGGCTCAGCAGCATGTCATCAGCGTAGCTAATGTTGTTCACGCAAACACCCTCCACGTGACAACCAGCAGCTTGTTTATAAATAGGTTAAACAGACGGGGAGAGCTCAGCCCCCCTTGCCTTACCCCACAATCCAGCCCATACATAACACAATATGAGCCTGCCCACTTAACTGTATTCTTCTGAATACTGTACCAATATCTAAACAGTGATATCACATCAGCTGGGACAGTAGTGTCATGAAAGAGCTTATGTCTGAGCAGCTTATAATTAACCAGGTCGGAAGCCCTCGATAAATCCAAAAAAACATGGTATTACAGGAGTCTTTCCGTCTGTATAATATTGGACAGTCTGCTTTAGGCATAAAATTGCACTATCTGTTGATATCTTTGGTCTGAAACCAAACTGATCATCCTCGAGATCGATTAGTTTAGCTAGAATTATATAAAGCAGACTATCCAATACCTTAGCAACGTCAGTGGCAAGTGATATCGGTATATAGTTAAAGATATCTGAGGCGTCACCAGCCTTATTCTTTATTACAGGCACAACGACTGTATTAGTCAGTTCCACAGGTAAGTAACTATGATTCAGACATAGGTCAAAAAACATGGCAAGTACTCGTGGTAAGTGTACCCCAACGTGTTTAAGATGTTCGACGCTTAGGCCGTCGAGACCGATATTACAGACAGAAAGTTAATAGTGACACTGATCATGTTCGTGCAGTGTCCCGAGACTGTGAGGTGCAGAAACCGCAACGATCAGTAGCTGTCACTTGACGTGACTCTGTGGACGACTGCAGGCAGCGATCCATACCCCGCAGAAAACAACGACTGCGGCCATACACGCCACTCAACACTTAAAGCCATTTTACACTCTACAACAGCGAACCGTTGATAAGTGTCGGGCTTAGGCTCCTGACTTAAATTGCTACGGCTGAACACAATATGCATCTCACTGAATTTTTCTCGCGAAGTCGCGCTGCGTCCGTAGGCTGCCGTCAGTGGGCCACGGCGACGACTCATCTCTGACATTTAAGTGCCTGAACGAGCGAGCAGCTCGGTCCTTAAGTAAACACATACCTACACACGTAAATAATTATAACAGTTTTAGCTGTACGTGCACGTATGATTTCAATACTGATCTCTATGTTTACTGTCTTAGTCCTCGAATAGAGTTACACAATCTAAGCGAGCAGATTCAAGTCAACAACGATTCGCTGCATTGTGGAAAGTTAGGTGCGAAATCGGAAATCGGGACACACTAACGGGCTCTTACGAGCTATAACAATGTTCCTTATTAGTGCTAGAGATACCGCTTACGTCTCACAATACAAGGCCGGGCTCGTGTTTGGAAAGTATTTTGCCTTTTGTAAATTATTTGCAGTGTTTACTGTCATGTTCTTTGTTCCGCTCGCGTTCAACCCTCGTCTCGTCTGAGGGTTGTTGTTACTCTGTTTCCGACGGTAATGACAGTCCTCCCGACCGCCGCGCCGCACAGTGGGCTGGGATTACAAGGTTGGGTCTTAAGAGATCAAATGTATTTTTTTGGTATCTAGGCATAAATTTAAAACGTTTTTATTCTTTGACTTTTTCTAATTTAACGAGTACTTTCGGAGATATAGCCATATCAAATTTGTATGAAGAGTCATGTTATTTTAGTTAAGCAATTTATTCCAATTAAATTGAAATTGAAAATAATGTATACTAAACGGCCTGAAAACCTCAATACCTACTTAGTTCTTTAAAAAAAAAAACAATGTTCGACATTTTCCACCACCATAGGTAAGTATGACGTAATTTGTTTTGAGACTTATTTCCGGGAATCAAGGGATAAGAGTGCGCGAGCGCAACAACAAGTTATGACGTGTCGTAACGTGATTGGTGCAACGATAGGGTACCTATGGAATGTTCGGTTGCATTCAAACGTACTTCAGTGTTCTATTACCCACCATAATAGACGCACTACCCCCACACATTCATTACTTACTTATTTGTTATTTTGTATTTGTGAAAATGTTTGAAAATTTAGTGACAAACCTTGATCTTTTCGTTATTTTAAAAAACAGTGGCAGTATTAAAAATAATGACAGTTTGTATAGTGAGATAAGGTCTAAATTTTTAGTCGAATTAAGTGATGATCACGAAAAGACCTTAAAGTTGTTTTGTGCAAAATTTTGTTATAATTTAAATAGAAGATGGGAAAACGCTTATCGTAAAGAAAATATATATTCAAAACTAAAAATAGTGAATGGTTACAAGAAAACATAATATGGCCAGACTTTATTAAGTGTTTAGTAGGCAGTAATGAAGATCAACCAGCACCGAGTACATCAACTCAGTATGTATCACCATCAAAAGTTTCTGTCGGTGTATCCACCGAACAAAGCCCAAGAAAACCTTTTTGTGAATTAGCGCCTAAACAGAAAAAAAGACGTGCAGAAAACTTTTATTTATCTTCGGACGTAATAAAATATGCATATTTTGAGCAGTTGAAAGCGGATGGGAATGAGGAGGTTGCTAAAATACTAGAACATTTACTAAAGAATCCCCAAGATGTAAAAAAAGTTAAAAAGTGCATATCTGTTAAAGAAACAAAACCTGTGTTTTCTCCGGATGAGGCTTTAGGGTTATTTTTATCACTTAAGCTGACCAAGTGGCAATACATTACTTTAAGAAAAAGTGTTAACGAAAAAGGCAGTAATATATTTCCATCTTATTATCAAGTGCAACATGCGAAACAGAAATGCTATCCACCAAAAGATGCTATTACAGTGACAGAAACCTCAGCTAAAATTAAGTTACAAGCTCTATTGGATATAACGACAACAAGAATAATTACGTCACTCGTCATAGATAGTGGTTGTAAAGAATTTACACTAATCAGTAAGTGGGGATTTGACGGTGCTTCTAATCAAGCCAATTACAAACAAAAAATGCAAACAGACGATGAACAAGAAAGTCAACTTGACGATTCAAGCATATTTATGGGTAGTTTAGTGCCAATAAAATTAGTGTGCGGCGAACAAGTTATCTGGCAAAACGATTCACCAAATTCACCTTACTGGTGTCGTCCAATCTTTTTCGAATTTTTGAAAGAAAATAAAATAACGATATTGCGGGAAAAAAGTGCTATTGAGGAAGAGATTGTAAATTTTGTGAAAACAGAAGTTGGAGAAATAAAAAGGGGTTTGGGTAAAGTTGGCGTCGTTTTGAAGTTGAGCGGCCAGTAATGAAACTTAGATATTATGGAAGAACAGAATAAAGCGATCAAAAGCTATTATGGACACATTTCTCTAAATCATATCGGAACGGAGATATTTGGTATTGTATTGGTAATTGATATCGAAGAAGTTACTGTATGTTATTGCACTCTTTTAGGTTTCTGCCGTATTTTTTTTAAGAATTCTTAATAAAATAAATCAAATACAGTGACGTAGATGAATGGAACGGACGCCCAATGTCTGTTATCTATGGGCCGATGGTGTGGCGCGCACCGGTCGGCGAGCGGCACACAGCCCGTCGAATCCGTTACGCGCGATTCGGATCAGCCAACGATTCAAGAAAAGTAACCATGTGCCATTGGGAAACCATTAATGGCAGATTAAAAAATCAGTTCCGTCAGCTTCGGTCTCAGAATTTTAATGTAGCTGCAAGTAATCTATTTGATGAAATAAGAATAGCTGCAGCATTATTAAATGCGTTTGGGGTACCACTGACTGATCAGAAGCTAACACAGGAGATAATAAATCGTATACCTCACCATAGCCTACGGAATCAACTAGGCGAGTATGTCATTGCGAATAATCTGAATAGAAGAAGGGCTGAATTTGTATCTATGAATGCTGAAGTTCCTGGGCTGGATGACTTTCCTATTTTAAGTAAAGATGATTTAATTCTCTATGCAGTTGGAACGTATCAAGTACAACAAGCTCATAGCTACTACGGAGAACATGTAAAAAGTGACGGTTCATATGTGATTGAAGTATGCAGAGAACCCAATATTAATGATTTTTCGGCGGAAACATATAACTGGATTGATCCGTGGCTTCTTAGAGGCAGGAGCCAATCCAGACATTCATCTAGACGGACATATTACGTGTATATTCTCGTAGAAAGACTGGAAGGGCAAGATGCACAAGGGCTGGATGCAATATTGGGCCACTATTGCTCATGTATAATCGGGAAACGGACCTTAGGCTGCTGTTTGCATGTAATGTCCATTATATGGTACATGGGATGGGGCAGATATTAAAATAATCTGACTCCGCCGGCACAATTTTTAGATTCCATTATTCGACATGACATTGAGAACGAGGACGAAGAAAGTTAATAAATGTGTTTTTACATATCATGTAATAAATGCAATAAAGTATAATAATGTGTTTTTTATTATTTTCTAAGGCCCAATACTAACGTCACATTGACAGATGGTCGTGAAACAGTTATGGCAATATCTAATATCCATCTTCTAAAAACAAGCGATGATGAAAGAGGTGCAAGCGAATTTAAGTATGATTCTTATTGGTCAGAATTATAATATTCCAGATTATTTCCCGACTATGGTAGCGTCCGTGCTGTGTAGCCATTAGTGATCCCAGATCTGGACTTTCCAGATATTCGTGCTGTCCGGGCATTCGTAAACATTCCACGGGTATAATCTTGTTTTCGGGGTGACTCAATAGCGAGAATATAGACCCCAAAGCTCAGAGATACAGGGGTAGGTAAGCTTGCGACGAAACCGCACATTGCATGGTCATTTAAAAAAATGTTATTCAACATCTAGTACGGGTAGTTGTTCTACTAATATCAACTACTCAAGTTGCCTCTTTATCCACAAGACTAGACGAAATAAGAAGTGTCGTCGAGTAATCTAACCTAGTTTTTCAATGCGGCTACCAAACCCACCAAATTAACTTTAGGAATTGAATGTATTAGAATGTCTGCAGTGACTTGAAAACACGCAACGTATGTATCCGAAAACTAGTTAACGCATATAATATGGAAATGCAGTGTTTTTGATGCAAGGCCATTAATATTCAATCGAGAAACAAAATAAAGTTACCGTTACATTTAAATCATCGAGATGAGTCTATAGATTTACTGTCTGACATTGAATGCAATCCGGCGTGACAGCCAATCGATGCAGATTAGCGCGCAGTACATCTCATCAGCTAATATCATAGCAAAACAAACAATGCAAACAAGATTTTTTTCACACAGGACGGTAATTGAAGTATTTATAGAGACTACATTTTTAAAATCTTCAAATGCAAATATCTCAGCTTCGATATCACTTACTCACTCTTTATTTTAGAGGCAATTTCATCAGGTTACCACATTGACACAGCGAAATTTCACGAATATGCTCAAGTGACCATGCAACTGTATTTGGAATTATATAGCTGGTATTATATGCCTTCAAGTGTTCATAAAGTTCTTATGCATGGTGCAGCTATTATTGAAAGTTTTGGTCTAATACCAATTGGACAGCTATCTGAAGAAGCTGCTGAAGCTAGAAATAAAGACTTTCGTAGGTACCGCCAACACCATTCCAGGAAATGCAGTAGAAAAACTACAAATGAAGACATTTTAAATAATTTATTGACCAGCTCTGATCCACTCATCTCAGCGAAACGTCACAAATTTCGCAGAAAACATAACACTTTGTCAGTAGAAGCACAAAGTTTATTAGTAATTGAACAAGCGGAAACATTTGATGATGACGAATACGAAAATTTTGCATTCGTTAATGTGGATACCCTTGACAGTGATTAAATTAAAACAGTGCAGTGGCCAGTAGTTATTGTGATTTTTACTTATTTATTTATTTATTTTATTAGTCCTTAGTGGATTAGGCCTAAAGGGGAGACCACTACATTAAAAAACGCGCCTAGTTCTTAACCTCTATGGTGGTGTGGAATAGAGAACAAAATTTGAAATTGCGACCAAACCGCAGAAAATCGCAACCCGAGAATAGGCGCTAAAATAGGACAAATATACGTACTATGCATACGTAGAGTCAATTCTTTGAGAAAATTTGAGAATTTCGAGATTTTCACATTTTTTTCTTTTGCTTCATACAAAAATTACTTTGGATATTTATAACTCCGAAAATACTAAGTTATCTGAACGACCCTCATAGAAATAATTACTTCTAATCGATAGATAAATCCAACACAATATTTAAAATTTCAGAAAAAGAAACTTTTTTTTAAATGCTAAGTAAGTCCTTTACCGGTCCGTTTCAGCCCACTGTGCGCCGCGTCGTTTCGCTGCGGACCGGAGCGAAGAGCCCATTGTGACGCCTTGTGACATGATTTCGACACGTTTTGGGAAAGCTGAGACGTTGGTCGAGTGTCGATCCTCGTCATTACACTTGCACCTGATTGTAAATATAATCACTGCCAGTTGCCACATGTGGCAGATCGTTATCAACGCCGTGAGTCCGTGACGCGCTGTGCGTACGCTACGGTGGCGCGGAATATTAAAAGCACCATTGCGACATCCCGGAATCGACATGCATTTATGTACATTCATTTGTGAGTAAATATAACGAGTTCCGTATAAATAAACTAACGAATATTGACGTATTGTTTGTTATTCAGTCGCCGGCTGTATCCGGCCGGACCGTTCAGTCATGAGTCCTGCTGTAATATCCAGGTGAATCATTGATGTATCAAAAAGTGGTCGGAACGGCCGGTGGAAGCGCACAGTGACAAGTTGCGTAACGTGTCGCATGTAGACACAACTGCACGAACGCTAGCAAGGGCGCGCGGCGACGCCGACGCGCCGATCGTGTTTTATACTCAGTAAGTTTAAATAACAAATGATGTTTGTCCCTTCGTCACATGCATCCTCGAATGCAGTACTAATGAAGCTAAACAAACTTACATTTAACACGCTACTTATATCGCTACACTAATAAACGCGTGGCGTCGCCCGCGCCGGCGCCGTCGCGTCGGTCGGTAGCAACACTAACAACCTGGCGCGCGTCACTTCTGACGAGACGAAACGAGACATGCTCTACCAGTGTGACAGTGTGAAATGTTGCTTCATCTGACAGTACAAACAGCTGTTGGAAATCTGATAGGTAGTTGATGAGAAAAACCCAGAGACAAAAAAAAAATGTAATAGGAACACCTGGAGATAGCAATCACATTCCCAATGAGTTGATGTAGTTATCTGACATGGCTCATCACGATGTGGAGACTATTCCGACGTTTTAACATCACATAAACACACATTTGGCCGCGCTTGTTTCAGAAACCCTTCCTACGATCATAAGCAACAGGACCTGCTTGATCAATATTTTGCGTATCGATGCTCCATGTGCAACATATGTGACGCTGAAAAGAGCAGTAACGACATTCTCATATATCTACATGTAAAATTGGTGAATAAGTGACGGAGTGGAGGAAAGCGCAAATCACATGTGTTTACACACAATATGTCCTGCGTAGGTACTTGTATGTTGTTAGTCACCGTTGAGATTGGCCGCCGCCGCCGTGACCGAAATTCGGTCTGCAGTATACTGTGCGGTAGCAGCACGCTGCACCACGCGGCGCGCCTCACGAGAACACGACACATCGATGTAGTGCACGCACGCTCAGAATACGCGGAGTGAATGACCGCGCGCCAGCCCAACTAACGCGCTTCCGATTCCGAAACAAATCACCAAGCCGGCGGCAGTTACAGAAGGACCAATTCTAACACAAGGTGAGATCAATCATATCAGATGGATCAGAGGATCTAAACTGGCCACTTTAAGAGTCTATAGAACCTCAGCTCAAATTCTAATTAGGCCCCCACTTCCCCGCGCCACCTCACTCTTTTATCGCGATCGGCGCGATCGCACACAGCTCGCGGTGACGCGCGCGGGCACACGAGGTCGAAGCGATTTTGTTAGAGTAAACTACACTATTATCGGACGAGTACTAAGTACTTAATAAAATTATCAATCATAATTTAATATTAACTTGTCATTATATGAACATAAAATTGTACATCGCAAATTTAGTTTCAATGTACCTACCTACTAACGTCAAAATGGAATCACTTACCATGTGTTAGTACAAGTATTTTACTATATTTGTCTTTAAAATCATGAAAAAAAACAAATCGTAAAATATTTCTTGCTCTTACTATGTTATTTTTGTTTTCAAATATCACAGCGACTGTACTATTTTTGCAACAAATACATTGCCCCTTAACCACTACCTAAGTTTGCCGCTAAGTGACTGGACAAGCAATGTAAACATCACAAAGCGATACTTTATTAAGTGGATGCATCGCAGCCGTGGCGTCTTGCAGCAAGTTAGTGATGTGCTTGTGCAGATCGACTAACGTAGGCTATCGATCGATCGATAGGATTAGATCTCTTTGATAATATTACGTTTTACCAATTTGAGCAGTTCCCATTGAATAATGACATAAATTATTTCTTATCAAATCTGTCTATCAAAAATGCGGATGTGTGCGCGACTGCGTAGTTATTGCTTTTGCTGACCTCTCATTGTACGGAATGCCTATACAATGTGAGATCAGCTTAAACACTGGAAATGTATAGTTTGATAATTATGTAGCCGTGGGTACGAATAACAGATCAGTTACATTTTTAGGTAGTTAGAAGATACTGACGAATTTAGCGGAACATCATCTTTATCACCATCGTTTTCAGTACTGTGTAATCGACGTCTTCTAGAAAGATACATTATAATTATTTAGCTAAACTACCAAGGTACGTAGGTGTGTAGGTAGCACTACAGTCGGATAAGTAAGTTACAGTTTTGTTTCTTGTAGTTAGATAGGTAGGTACTTACCGAACATACCTATATTTTTTATTAGGTATTTCTAAGCGCTTGGCTGCTGCACTGCGGGTCGCGGGTTCGATTCCCGCACGGAACAAATATTTTTATAACCTAACGATAGTTGTGAAGATTTGTGTTTGTAATCGCACCGTCTCCGATTCAGGAGAAATCCTGGAGTGGGACAGCATTATAAAAAACAATTACTAAGTACTTACTGTAGATACCTATATTTTGTTGTAATAAAAAATAAAATTACCTTTTAATTTTAATTAATTATTATATAGTTTTGTTTTGACAATATATGTATAACGAGGGTAGTTCACCCATTTGGGGTACCTCGTCATCAGAGCCCATGTTCGACATAGTGTAGGCACGAAATAATAGTCTCAACACTGATTACAACCGTCTATATATTCACTCCCGATAACAAAATAACAAAATCTCAAATAATCAAGTAGATGGAAAAGGATTAAAGTGCGGAAACGCGGCAAGTTCGATACAGGCTGGCAGAACGTGCTCTCGCGCTCGTGTCTAACCAAAAAGTGCCGTCTCTCAAATCAAATGCGTCTAATGTCCAACAATGACAACTGACAGCTGTCAACGAGACCTGCCATGCTCTGTACCGACCTCACCCAAGCATACTGCTTGACTTTTCCGACAAACGATGATAGATGGCGTTATTCTAAATTAGCGATAATCAATAGTGATTCTAATAATAATAAAATTGTGCCTGTGTTGATTCTGCGACACGGCCATCTTGACAGTTCACACGTCCTCGTGTGTGGCATCTGAAACAAGAATTTGTGGAAAGTAAAACGTCCCTTGCTCGGTCTTCCTGACCAAGACGTCAGGGAATAAAATCACACAATTCAAATAACACAATTTTATTCTGGTTCACATTCTCATCAAATCTTATAAAGAAAATCTCAACATTGAAATCATCACTCTTTAAGAATCATCAATTATCGAACCAATTCATGAAACTTTCCGACCAAATCTAGTATGCAAAGCTCTGCTCGGTACCCAACTTCGTCACATACAACACATTGCCTCCATCCGGCAAACTAGCGGGACCTCCATCCGGTACCCGACTTCGACACATCACATTGCCTCCATCCGGCAACTATGGGACCTCCATCCGGTACCCATCCTCAAGACAATACATAGCCTTTATTTAGCACTTTTGGCGATTACCTACATCGCCATGCTGAACGTAGGTCACCAACCTTAAGTAAACACTTAGGCCTGCAGCCACGAACAGCATTGGGATGTATGCAATCTGAGTCACTTGCATACTACATTTGCATCTTTTATCCCCTCACTTAAGGTCAAAGTCAGCGTCAGAGCCCTTATCGTCAAAATTGTCGTTGTCAGGCATTTTTCGAAGACGGTCGTGCGCATACTTGTATGTCCGATTCGAGTTGAGAGCTTTAAGTACGTACCGGTCTCCTTCTAGTACCTCTATAACTTTGAAAGGCCCTTTATATTTAGGATCGAGCTTTGTTTGGTTTCGTTCTTCGTTTTGCAGCAGTACAAAGTCTCCAATAGTAAACGGTTTTAGTTTAGCTTTGGTAGAGTCAAAACGTACCTTATCGTAAGCTGAGCCTTTCTCCATATTCTCCACAGCCTGTAACCTGACTTGCTCAATGTCAATTTCAGGGTCGTCATCAACCACTGATAAGACATCTAAAGGCCTCGCAACCTTCCCAATGAGAAGTACCAAAGGGCTAGCTTGCGTGACTCGATTCATCGTGCAGTTGAGAGCTAGCTGCACGTCGGGCAGAGCATCCTGCCACGAACGACTACTTGTTTCTATGGCAGTAAGCATGTTTTTCAATGTGCTCATGACGCGCTCTACCTGGCCGTTGGCCCTTGAACTACCAGTCGCTATTAGATGGAGCTTAATATTAACAGACTCGCAATAGTCCTTGAAGTCTTTACTGGCGAAGCACCTACCTTGGTCAGCGATTACGCGGTTGGGCGCACCAAATAGTGAAACACTAGATTTTAAAGCCTTGATACTACTAGCTGTGTCAATATTAAGCGTATGGTGAAGTAATACGTACTTAGTGAAGGCATCTATGAGCACAAACACATATTCCTTCCGGTCATTCTTGCCGCTTAGTTTTCCCGTAGCGTCAATATGTATGGTGTGCCAGGGTATAGCTACCTTAGGAATGGGATGCATTTCTGCCTGTACTTTGCCGGAGCGTGACTTAGAAATTTTGCACGTGGCACAGCTGTCTACGAACTTTCGTACAAACCTCGTCATTTTGTCAAACCAATAAAGTTCGTAAACCTTTTCTAAGGTCTTCTCCCATCCCAAATGCAGCAAACCTTCGTGTACATTGTTGACAACAGACCACCGGAACGTTCTAGGAATTATTGGCAAGCACAGAGTCTTACCACGCCGCTGAATTTTCCGATGCAAAACACTTGACCGAAGCTCATAGGTCTTAGCCACATCAAGAGGAAGCTTTCCATTTTTCAAGTCGAACACGAGTTTTGAAAGCTCCCCATCCTTCTGCTGTTCCGCAATTAGCCAGTTGTCATTGAGTTCGGCTAAATTAATTTGTTTGTAGTTTACCTTTTCAAAAGAAGCGCTATCTCCGTCGTCTGGTAATGGATTTCTAGAAAAGAAATCTGCATGAGACATACGCTTACCGCTACGATGAACAATGTCGAAGTCGAAGGCTTGCAAGAATGCCCACCATCTGTGAACACGTGGCGTTAAGTCGGTTTTCTTACGGGTGGACTGCAATGAACTGCAATCAGTCACTACGTCAAATTTGCGACCATGTAAGTAATGTCGGAAATGTTTTACCGCGTTGACAACAGCGAGAGTTTCTAACTCGTACGAGTGATACTTGGATTCTGCAACAGTTGTGCGCTTGCTGAAATAAGCAATAGCATGTGATTTACCTTCTTTTAGCTGAATAAGAACTGCTCCATATCCAACAGCGCTCGCATCCGTATGCAGCTCCGTCCTTAGAGCTGGATCATAAATCGATAATACTGGCTCACTAGTAAGAATAGAAATTACCTGCTGTCTTATGGTCTCATACTCGGATTTTCATTCGATTCGACCATTTCCGGAGGTCAAGGCATATAGCGGGGCCATAATCTGAGAAAATTTTGCTACGAACTGACGAAAATACGATGCTAAACCAATAAATTGGCGCAATTGCGTCACCGTCTGGGGTGGCGGTAACGAAGTCAAACAAATAATCTTGCGAGGATTAGGCCGTATCTGCCCTTGACTGACTTCAAATCCAAGGAACTCTACTTTCTGTTTTAGGAAGGCACACTTTTTATGATTAAGAGAAAACCCTTTCTCAGAAAGGACCTTAAGTACCTCCCGAAGTCGCTCAAGGGCCTCGTCGGCGTTTTCTGCAACGATGAGCACGTCATCCATATAGACTACAACGTAAGTATTCACCAAATCCCCAAGCGCGTGAATGAGAGCTCGCTGGAACACCGAAGGGGCATTTCGAAGTCCGAATGGCATTGTCAAATATTCAAATTGCCCGTCGGGCGTCACAAAAGCTGTTCGCTCTATAGATTCAGTTGAAATGCGGACCTGGTGAAATCCTGACGCCAAATCTAAAATTGTAAAGAAATGACCTCCATGCAACCTAGCTATTTGGTCAGAGATAAGCGGTAGTGGAAAACGGTCAGGTACTGTATTATCATTTAGTTCGCGGTAGTCCACACACATCCTATCTGTACCATCCTTCTTTTTAACGAGAAGGATAGGACTCGCAAACGGTGACGAACTACAGCGAATTATATTGGCCTTTAGCAAATCATCAATTTTACCTCGTACAACCTTTCGCTCATCTGGGCTCAACCTATAAGGGCGTCGATTGACAATCTTATGAGGGTCTATAAGGCGAATTTGCATGGGTTCAGTGTCCGCAGGTGACGTAGGTACACCAGAAATAAAACTATGTTTGAAAGATAGCAAAATATCTAGCAGTTCAGTTTTTTTTTCAGGGGGAATGTCAGTGTCTATCGTATCAAAGTCCAATTTACAGTCTACAGTCATGTCACAAGTCTGAACTGTCCGTATTTTCTCAAATCGTATCTTATCCGACGACATATGAACTACTAAACCAATTGATAAAACTTCGCGTCCAATCATAATTCCATGTCGCAAATAATTGTCAGGCATAACGTGAAAAAGAATTTCAAAATTAATTCCATCGATCTCAACAGTAGTCAAAATTTGTACAGTTGACCTTACAGAAGTCTGTCCGATACCAGTCAATGTCACATTTTCATACAGTCGTTTACCACTAAATTTACAGGATACAGATTCCTTAACAAGCGAACATTCAGCACCGGAGTCGTAATAAAAATCAAATTGCTCACCAGAATGCCGTAAGGATCCAGCAGGTGCGTCCACAAGGCACACATCAACTCGCTTTTCCTTGACAGGATCAACCGCCGTGCTGCTGCGTGAGTCCTTGGCGTTCCTCTTAGGGCAGTTGGATGCGTAGTGTCCTTGTTCACGACAATTGAAGCAAGTGATCCAGTCGGCTTTCCCTGTCGCCTGGTTACTCTTGCCACTGCTAGACGCCATCGACCTCGATTGCTCTTCATGTGCCTTTGAATCTCTTTTCAGGCGACATTGCATCGATCTGTGTCCTGGTTTCCCACAGTTGAAACATTTGGGTCCAGTGTAGGGCCAATTGGGGCGGTTCCTCTTCGCGTCAGGACCTTCACGTTCCTCACCACCAGACGGGGTGCTCCTCTTCAGAAACGAAACAGCCTTCAGTTCCCGTTGTAGGTGGCTGCGGGTTTTGATGTCCGTAGTGAAGGACAATCGCTGGACTCGCGTATCGTTCTTCGCAATATGAGCTAACACCGTCGCGATGGCAATCTGCTCTGTTGTGAGGCCGTTCCATTTAGACATAATGGCTGTCATAAGGGTAGCTGCATATGCGGCCAAACACTCATTTTCCTTTGGTTTATTTCCATGCAGATTAATTAGAAAAGAAGCGGTAGTCTCTGGACAATCATACCTGGCTATAAACAGCTCCTTAAAATCGCTCCATTTCATCCCAGGATAAGATATGGACGACAGCCATGACGAAGCTTCTCCCTGGAGTGCGCGGCTCAAGGCAATCATCAACGATGCACCTTGACTATTCGGATCGATAACACACATGTCTGCTGTTGCCAGCCAAGCACGCGGGTCAACATTACGTTTTTCAGGGTCGAAATCCGGTAGGCGAACATCCATAATCGCAGAAGGTGTTTTCATTGCTTGCACGATAGCCATAAAGTTTTTGTTTTGCTGCTCTAACAAAAAACGCCATTTTTCCGTTTCTGTGTCACCTTGAAACGCGCGCGCATTGTCTTTACACTTTTCCTGGCTAGCACTGTCACTTACACCATGTGGGGCGTTTGAGTTGCATCCCACTTCTGATAACGAGGGTAGTTCACCCATTTGGGGTACCTCGTCATCAGAGCCCATGTTCGACATAGTGTAGGCACGAAATAATAGTCTCAACACTGATTACAACCGTCTATTTATTCACTGCCGATAACAAAATAACAAAATCTCAAATAATCAAGTAGATGGAAAAGGATTAAAGTGCGGAAACGCGGCAAGTTCGATACAGGCTGGCAGAACGTGCTCTCGCGCTCGTGTCTAACCAAAAAGTGCCGTCTCTCAAATCAAATGCGTCTAATGTCCAACAATGACAACTGACAGCTGTCAACGAGACCTGCCATGCGCTGTACCGACCTCACCCAAGCATACTGCTTGACGTTTCCGACAAACGATGATAGATGGCGTTATTCTAAATTAGCGATAATCAATAGTGATTCTAATAATAATAAAATTGTGCCTGTGTTGATTCTGCGACATGTATATATTGTCAAAACAAAACTATATAGGTAATTTTTATTTTTTATAAAAGTTGCCCCACACTGGATTTCTCCTGAATCGTGGACGATGCATTTGTGATTGAAACTTACAAAAACAAATCTGCACATGCAGAAACACCTGCGACTCGTAGCGCAGCAGCCAATCGCTTAGCCACTGCACCAAACGTGTCGTATGCTGTCTACATATATGTTTGTATATAAATAGTAGATAGGTAAATAGATACTTATTTCATTAAGTTTATCATATGTTTGCCTGCTTCTTTACGCCAACCGTTATTTCCCATTGCGCCACACTATAAACCTAAGTACATAAATTTTAATTTTACGTCGTCTTGTTGCGTAATGTGTGTTCTGAGCGCAAGCGACACAGCTCTCCCGTTCGAAAGCCGAAGCGAGACTGAGCGCGGGTGGCGGGCGGCAGAGAACCAACTTCAAGACGCCAATAGTTTAGGTATTTTCTTTTTAAGGTGAAAATAACGGGAATTTAAAAAAAATAAAAAACATAAGACCTGCTTTATAGGTAGTTCAGTTAGTATGCCAAGTTTCATGATCTAATTTTAAGTATTTTTTGAATACCAGCGGTTTATCGTTCGGTTTGGAGGTAACTTTGGATTTTTTTTCTATCGAGAAAATTTTACGGAATCGTGTTTTCGTCAAACATAGGACCTAGCATTAATCCTCAACTTTACCGTATATTTATTTCAAAATAAATGCTGCAGTATTTTCGGCATAACGGAGGATCATGCTAAGCCATCTGAGCTACTATAGGCCCTTAAGCAATTCCTCTAAAACCCATTCCTTTCCCGAATTCCCAGCAGATCATAGGCAATTCTTCTAATATTCGTAAAATGGTGACACATATTAGATGAATCATATTCAATTAATTTCATATCAGAATCATATTTACATTATGTAGGCGAAAAATAAGACCATTCAAATAAAACAAAAAGAGATTAAAATTTGATCATGTATTTATTATGATTATACTACACTTATTCTGTTGTTCAAGATTTATTGCACGTAGCTAGTTGGATGTTTGGTCAGTGGGTCACCTTAGGGGCGGATTTACATACAAAATGATTGCCTGTTTCTCCCTCTCGTAGTTACATACGATAAATTCCGGCTGTCGATTTACCCTGACCGATCTCAGTCGGGTTTCTTGGTTTCTTGTTACTCATTGTCTCATCGATTTCGGTTGGGATGTTCCATCATTAGAAAATCTCATGGAAATGCAGTCAACAAGCACCAAACAACAATCCAAATGGCATAGGCAAATCGTAGTTCGTTAATGAAAGACAAGTTGTTGTTTTGTTGTGTTGTTCAGTAACAGAACGAATAGGTCGTCCAAGTCTAAAACAAAGATTTCAGTTGAAAACTCAATAACATGAGATTAAACAGCAAGTTATTTCCTGGCAAAAATGCTAGTTGACAAAATTGACATGGCAATGTGTAGACAAATAAGAGTTATTCCGGTCCGGGGTTGATCGCCAAACCGATCCACTACCAATTATTATTATTTTTTAATTCATTTCTGATCAACTGTAATTTATCATTCTGTTCTGATCCCCTTTCTTTTATTTTCATGGACACAAGAACAAGTGAACAAGTACAGTCAATCGAAAAACAGTTGATAATGTAAAAATAATCAGTTTTTAATTTTATAACTTACAATCATCATAGATTATTAGTATGTTTGGTCCTTTAGATAAAAGTTAATAACTGGTTCTAAAACTTTGCCGAAACGATAACAACAGTTCTATTGTTTAATATATTGCACACCACGCGCGCCATTTTTTCCAGGAAAAAAATATTGAAAAGAATTCTACTCTTGAGTTAATAATAAAACTAAATAGACTGAGTGTTCCTTAAATACTAAAAAACTTATTTACAATTAACTTATATATTGTGACCATAATCTAATAGAACCTGTACAAATATTTTGTTGCTGACTGTCCTAAAAATGTGTCAGGGTATCCGATCAGAATAAAATATTAAATTAACTTATTATAATCTTTTACGGGGGACCAGACCGGAATAGAAAATAATTTATAGTAAAACTGATCCCCTAGAGTATCAGTTTTTGGGGATCAGAATGGAATAACTCACAAATAAAAAGATTTTTTTTTATTATTTGCTGAATCGGTGATTTCTATGTTTTACAGAAAAGAGTAGGTATTTAATCAAATTAAAAATGTCTATTATAGAGAAACCCAACATTTGAAATCCATAGATATCTTTTATTCGACAAAGCGTATTTTACAAGCACGGCCATTTACTTTGCGTGTAAACTCAATATATGATTGGACCCTTTTTAGATGTAAACTCTCATTTTTAGATGTTATTTTCTTGTCCAAGCTGTTTTATCACGTTTGATCATTTCGTAAAGGCCAAAATCTATCATTTTAATTGTAAGATTTTGCTCTTGACCATCTTCTTATGAATCTGCTTAATGACAGCAAAGCAATTCATAATATGTGGACTATTTTACAAATCTCCATACAATACTGCCAAACCAGCGTCTGACAGATGAATGCGTATGATGAATATGAATTGTACGCAGCTAATATTATGAATTGTGTAATAAAATGAATTGTCAATTTGTGACCATTTTACGAATTATAACGTGATTAATTTTATCATCCTAATATGATTCTGTCAAAGTGGCCACTTTAGACCCGCTGATCTGATCACAATAAATAAGTTATTAAGCAAGTCAATACTAAGCGAAAGTTTGATATTGTACCAATTGTCAAGTATCACGATAGCCTGTCCTACACATTGTACAGTCACGAGCACCAATATGTATACACTTTCCTAAATTTAAAAGCAATTTTTGCGCGAAATAACGATTCTAACTTGGAGACAGGATCTATTTCATAAAAATATGAGTTTCAAAATGCTATGTCGTAACAACATAAAATTTTAATCAGAACAGTGGGTGAAAATCACTTTTAAAAGTAGCTAAGTGTTAGAGTACATATTGGTGCTCGTGACTCAGTGTTCCATGTGATCAAAAAAAATCCCTCTGCTGTTTATTGCATTTATCGATCAAGGGATGCATTTAAAATGCACGAGTGTCAATTTCAAATACTTTTTTAATGATGAACTTTGGGTGACATTTTCATGAAAAAAATTAAAATAAATTCTGAAAACGTAACTGGCCAAGATATTTATTTCATATAAATATAGTCTGATAAAGCATCTTTGGGCGCATATTTTCCAGTTTTTATTTTTGGAAAATTACCTCCGGATACCGAGTAATATTTTTTTTTCAAAGGACATTGCTCTGCGCCCATACATTGTTCGCCCTGGAACCAAGAGCATCGGAAAATTATGTGTTGTATTGTCGATCATTAGAAAACTCCTATATGATCTTATTTTAATAGTAGTCCCGAAAGTCATCAAAACACACCGATACAATACAAAGAGCAAGCGACGCTAATGTTATTACAATGAGAGCACAGGCAAAGCACAGGCGACTGACAGGACAATGACAACAAGTGACCATTTAGTGACGTCAAAAATAGGCATGACAAAAACGAAACAATTTATCGATGATTTACGCCATACGTTACAAACTATAACGTCAACTTTTGTCAAACCATAATAGAAGATAATACCAATATGACAAAGTTACTTATAACAATAACTTGTAACATAAAAACATCTATATCTAGTCAGCAATATTGTTTTTTTAGAGAAAACATTTACCTACAATGTATTCAGTAACAATAAGTATGACGGCGTAAGCGATGGCTGAGCGATAGCGCCGTTGTCATTAGGGTTCGGTGGTACCGGGTTCATGATGAAATGTTAAAATAATAGTTTCGGTTTCGGTACACAAAAATCACAGTTTATTATTTAACACAAATTTACATTAAATAACACTAACAAATAATCTCCACAAAATGGGCAAACCGACAGTTTCGTTCTGAAGGAGTGACTTGGTTGGAGTTCCGAGCAAAAGTGATCTCGGCACAATCCCCACTCTACAAAACGACTCTGTCCACGTGCCGCCATTAAAACAACATCTGACGTCACGGCGTTTACCCCTACTACAATGGTCAAATCAGCAACTTGATGTTTAAAAGTTATCGCTTTCTCCGACACGGCCAGCCTGACAAGTTACACGTCCTCGTGAGTACCTGTAACCAAACAGTCAAATTTGGAGCAACAGTACAGGCTCGGTCAACCTGACCACATCTTTATGGAAAAGCATAACTTGAAAATAACAGTTGTCAAACAAAAGGTTCCTCTAAGTCTCAATCATATTTACTCAGCAACTAAATCAACTTCGATCACATACAACGCTCATGGCCCAGCTGCCGCAGCAGCTAGTGACACTTATGCCACCCATATCGTCATCACCTCATGTGATACGACCACACACATCACATAGAGTCTGCGACTCCCAGGTCAGTACAAGACCAAAACAACAATAGTCTCCATTGAGACCCAGGTCCCCGCCGTACCACCAGCTGCCCATCGCCCCCTGAACAGCTCACAAGTGAGCTGCAGTTACGACTACAGACTAGTGCGTACGGTGCGACCAAATAGCCATGGTATGTGTCTACTACTCGGTGGAGTTACTTTCATCACCGTCCTCTACGTTTAACTCATTAGGAACACTACTTAGAGGCATCTTTCGTATACGATTGTGAGCGTACTTGTAGGTTCTATTACCATTCAAAGATTTTAAAAGATAACGATCACCGTCAAGTACTTCTACAACTTTAAACGGTCCCTTATATTTGGGGTCTAATTTAGTCTGATTCCGTTCTTCATTTTGAATTAAAACCAAATCACCAACATCAAATTTTACCAACTTAGCTTTACCTTTATCAAATCTAGATTTTTCATAATTTGCATTTTTGGCAATATTTATTACCGCTTGCTCTCTCGTCTCGTGAAGGTTAATCTCCGTTTCGGTATCGTCTACCGTTAAAGGATTTAGGGGTCTAGATACGCGGCCTATCAAAAGTTCGAGAGGGCTTGCTTTTATGACACGGTGGACAGAACAATTTAATGCAAGTTGAACATCTTCTAGTGCATCTTGCCAAGATCGATCGGATGTCTCTACCGTAGTCACTCGAGTTAACGGTAAGCCATTGATAAAAGCATTCGAATACTCATTCAAAAGGGACGTCAACCGGTCCTTGTTTTCGTTTGAAATATCAGAATCAACATTGTAAAGATCAATTACGGGAGGTAAATAGCAACAACCTACATTTGTGACTTTCGAAATACGTAGGGTAGATTCAGTTAAATGTACCGTATAGCCAAGTGTCAAAATATCGCGTCCGATCATAACATCGTATTTCATACAATCGTCGGGTAGTACGTAAAATAAAATTGACAGTTCGTTATTGTCGACCACAACATCACTAAGAATTTGTTCAGTGCTAAAAACATTCGAATTATTACCGATACCAATTACTTACACGGTTGAAAGTGAACGTTTGCCCGAGAATTTATAAGCTACATTTTGTTTAACGAGAGAACACTCGGCGCCGGAATCAAAACAAAATGAAAACGACTCACCGGATTGTTCCAATTGCCCGCAAACACCTGCTATTTCGCAGCTATCGACGCGTCGCTCCGCCGTTGCGTTGGCAGCGCTGCCCGCCGACGATGACGCGCCACCCGCACTGCCGCGTTGGCAGTTCGTAGAGATGTGTCCGGCTTCTTCACAACGGAAACACGTTATTCTTTTGCTGGAACCCGATGAAGTCGCCGCCGGTGTAGTTTTCTGGGCGTTAGCTCCAGCAGGCTGCGTAAACTTCGAACGACAGTTCACCGCTTTGTGTCCCGGTTTTCCGCACTTATGGCACGTGAACATAGTGGAAGTTTGTGGCTTTAAACGCTTTGCATCAGTGGCGCCATCACCGGTACTGCGATCGAACTTCCGCTTCAGACATGCACTCGCCAGAGCTATAATAAGCGATGCACCCTCCAGTGGACGTTCGTCGAGGCAAATATCGATAGAATCGCACCAAGCACGTGGATCGGTATCTGGTAGCTCCGGATTAATTTCTGGCAGCATGATCTGAGGTGCCACTGTTGGTGTCCTGATGGCTTCGATCAGCTGCATCATGTTCTTCTGCTGCATCTCGAACATAGCACGCCAGTGGGAATCGAGTCCATCTGCTGCTGAGCGATAGCGCCGTTGTCATTAGGGTTCGGTGGTACCGGGTTCATGATGAAATGTTAAAATAATAGTTTCGGTTTCGGTACACAAAAATCACAGTTTATTATTTAACACAAATTTACATTAAATAACACTAACAAATAATCTCCACAAAATGGGCAAACCGACAGTTTCGTTCTGAAGGAGTGACTTGGTTGGAGTTCCGAGCAAAAGTGATCTCGGCACAATCCCCACTCTACAAAACGACTCTGTCCACGTGCCGCCATTAAAACAACATCTGACGTCACGGCGTTTACCCCTACTACAATGGTCAAATCAGCAACTTGATGTTTAAAAGTTATCGCTTTCTCCGACAAGTATTTTTTACCCGACTGGGGCGAAGCCCAAAAGAAGGGTTATTTTTATTAAATTGTCGTAAATAATCGTTTAGTTAGGAGTAAACCACACACACGAAAAAAACGATTATTAAATAACCCTGAAAAATTATTCTGATGAAATATATAGCTTTTGTTCACTTCAGCATTATTCTAACTTCTTTTTCGAATCGAGTATGACCTCATTAATAAAGTATATTTAGTAGGTTTTTTTTTTAAATTATACTTAAGAAATACAACTGTTCATTAAAAATTCAATCGATCGATTGCAATCGATTGGGCATCCCTAATCTTTAGCGACACGACATGACGTTTGGCGAAGATGGCGGCGATTAATGTTATAGTCGCGTAAAATACTTTTAATGTTCATTTTGGCATACAGCTAGTCCGTGTTACAAAAGTATTTGCAAGTAATATAATAAAATAGTCAATTAATTATCGTGTACTCCGATACTTCTTGTTGGCCAGGGCCATTCTGGACATTCTCCTTTGCATCCCTTGATCGATAAATGCAATACACAGCAGAGGAATTTTTTTTTTTGATCATATGGAACACTGTGTGACTGTACTAACTGCTCTGCTAACGCACGCGCTAGAAATAGTACTTACCACTCAAAACAACAATACCATAATTGATGTTTTTGAGTGGTACTAATCTATATACAGGTTGGTGATTTAATCATAATATATGTATCATTCAAGGACGCGAATCTACCTGTCATTTTAAACAACATTCCCATATCCCATTCTTGAAAAAAAACGTATCCGACATTAGTTTCTTTCAATCCCATAAAGGATACGGGTAACTAAATCGCCACTCTGCATAGTATAGTCGGCACAGCTCAGAACACACAGACACTTTACGTCTTAGGAGTCTCCGACCTTCTGTATGTAGCTGTGATGTTGGCACCACCACTCGGACGTGTGCATAGCGTGTTGTTGATACCGCGCCCGAGTGTTCGGTACCAGGGAAGTAACGTAACATCACTTGTTACGTGTCTCGTGCTAAACTATGTAACTGACGGTAATTGGAGGAGTGGCTCCGCACAACTCGATAACTTGCACGTTGTTTGGACTTGAACTAAACAAAGGTACATGGAATATCATTGTTTATATCGTGAAATATGCCAACTTTGCCAATCAAGGTATCTTTGCCCTAAAAGCAATTCGTAAGAAAATTCGCTAATATAGGAAGCAATTTTAGCTTTGTGGCAAAATTGATTACTTTGGTGATAAGTTGATTGCATTTGTGACAACGTTATCTATCGCACTCGTTCCTAAGTTCATTTAGGAACCTGTAAAAAATTGTCCAATGCGGTGCGTGTTTTCGCGGGCAAATTTCCTTTGTTAACTGTTTGTGGATTATACTTCATGACGAAAACACAGGTAAGTGTATTTTACAGTATGTTATAGATTATCAATTGTTGAGTATTTTAATTATAGGTTCATTATTCAGGACTTTATAAATCAAAACTTCTGACGATGGGAAAGGAACTATTTAATAAGCTACATTGCTCGTTATCAAAAAGCACTCAGGGTTATCACATTTATTTATTTATTTTGTAACAGATTGATTTAACGCTAAAACTCCAAAACAAAATGTCAAACTCCTCAGTTACTTTACATATTTCATATGTAAAACGTTGTATTTTTGGAACATTTAAAATAAAGCACTTCATAACTTATGTTGTTTATTAGTATGTACATGCGTGTAGTTAATATATATTTATATAAAGAACTGAAGTTTGTGTGTGTGTTTGTGTTATAATATGTCTGTTGGCAGGATAGGTAATAATTATGTATTCCATTGCATTTATAGGGTATACGTCACTATGGTAGAGAGCAGCTTATAATCATAAATTTATAAATCTGCTTAGCTTTCATTTTATTGTCATTTTAAATTTCAGAAAAACAAACCCAAGTCTAGAATTAAACAAAGAAAGTCGACGCAAAGATAGAAGACGCAAAAATGGAAGAAGCTAGCATGCGAAGCAGTTGCATTTCAACAAATATCTTCAAGAGATGCTGAACGAAGGATCGGTATCCCACGGCGGCGTACCATAGTAAATAAAATGAAAAAATACATTCAAATATGGTTGGGCATCCTTCGGTATTGACAAGTGAACAAGAAGAAAAAGTTTTATGACTGTTTGTGATTTGCCAATTGACGTGATTTATCTACCAATTGTGAGCTTGTTCCCAAAGGCTTTTTCTAGCCTTCATGGAACAAAATAAAAGATTTTTCACTTCAGTAGCTCAAACATGTAGGTTTTGTTGCCTAAAATCAGTGAGCAAAATGCGATTTTGCTCACTGAGTGAGGCAAAGTAACTTTTTAATTTTTATTTTCAGAAAGCCACGAATATCTTATTCAGCCTTGGGTTAGTCATAAAATTCGAAACATTCACACTCTATCTCTTTCCCGCCATTAAAAAGAGAGAGAGACAAAGACCAGCCATTTCGAAGTTCCGATTTTGAATTCGACCTCAAAGACAAACACGTTCGGAATTTCGTACTAACTAAAGAAATTTTGAAAAAGACAATTATATATTTAATGTAATTTATTGATTTTTTAACTTATTGTTGTATTTAAACGAAAATAAGTATTTACTGCAAATAAAACTGATATTTAACCTGTAAATATTTATTTCTAGTTTCAATAATGTTACGTAATACATTTTGAATAATAAAATATCATGGGTGCTATTTCCGAACACGCCTTAATTTAATTAAAAGAGCGGGAATAAAATTTTGTGGCTGGCGTAAAGAGTTGAATAAGTTAAAAATATTAAAATAATCGTAAAATATGAGTGAAACTAGCGACGAGAACAGTGTTTTAACACCGGAAGAGTTAAGACAACAAGTTATTAATGCAGAATTAAGTTTCCTACCTGAGAAGTCTCGCGAGAAATATCTGAAAGCATACCATGTCTTCAATGAATGGAGACTTTAAAAGGGCGCAAGCAGTTTTTCGGAGACGGTGTTGCTATCTTACTTTTTAGGTTTATCACAGACGAGGCGATCATCTACAATGTGGAGTATTTACTCAATGTTGAAAGCTACTTTAAAAACAAAACATAACGTGCATATTGAAACATACGCAAAACTCGTATCTTTTCTAAAAATAATGTCAGTTGGGCATAAGGCTAAAAAGTCCAAAATTTTCACGGCCTTAACATAAAAAATTTCTTAATGAAGCTCCGGACTGCAATTTTCTTGCCGCTAAAGTAAGTACCTATAAATCTATGTTGTTAGTTATTAAAATAATACACGAGTCACTGCTTTCAGAGAACTTCGGCAACGCTCTTGGCTGATTCCGGAGCCGATCTCACCACTTTAAAACATCACGGCGGGTGGAAGTCCAATACAGTTGCAGAAGGCTATATTGAAGACTCAATAGAAAATAAGTCGAAAATCTGTAAGCGTATAGTGGAAACAATAAGTCTGAATTCGACCTCGGATCCTTGGTCTCACCCACGCCATCCACTTCCAACGACGCAGAGTGTACTTATACAGAAAGCCGATCAGAGTCACCAACGTTCACCGTTGTTCCTTCTCAATCCGCCACCGAAACAGAAACGTTAACCCCAGATAATCAAACTCAACTCAATGCAACTATAACGTTGCCAAATAAATCTGTTACTTTTAATTTGCAGAAATGCAGTAATTTTACTTTTAACTTTTAAAATGTTCCATTTTAATGGTACCTCTACCTACAATGTTAAATATTTTGATTCACAATAAATAGTTATTTCAATCTATTCCTGTTTATTATTTTATCTCCTAAAGTGTTCTCGCTGCTGAAGTGAAAAGTTATGTGTGTTACACGAGAGCAAAGTTTTTTGCATCTCGTGCTTTTGAATCCCTCGCCACACTCAGGATTCAAAATCAGCACGCGCAGCAAAAAATGACTTTGCTCTCTTGTTGCACAAATAACTATTGTTATTATGTCTTACATTACGCAAAAGTTCCTAATTTACTAGTAGATGAGCGAATCCCCGAGTATAATCTTTTTGTTCCTCATAATTTTATGTAACGAAATTTTAATAAACCTTTAACCATTGTGTTTTATTTAAATAACATTTTAGCGTCTATTCATATGCATCCAACACCCACAAAAGAAAAGTTAAAATATAATTTCTTAAATCATTTTACTGGAATGTGACGACCTTAGAAATTTAAAATTGTTTGTTGAGCCTTGTATGAAAAACAGCAATAACCGCTAGGTAACATTGCCCACTATTTTAATCACGTAAATTTTTAAACTACAAACAATTTTAAAACTCCTAAGTTTTAAAATATTGTTTTAAGATTGCCTTAAATTGTAGTGGTGGTTATTTTTACGTATTTTTATGAGCCAGATTTGTGATAAATCGACGTGGGCAATGTTGGCCAAAAGTCCGGATTATTTTGCCAGCCATCAAAATCGAACAAATCTTGGTTAAAAATTTTAATTAAACAATATTTAACATTGCAAATGCATGTATACGGTTGTATAGTTGTAGTTAGTGAAAAAATATACTTAGGTTCCCATAGCAAAAACTTGAAATAATATCTTAATAACTGTCGCTCGGGTCAATCTTCAGGTTAACCCGCGCTTCCTTAGGTTAGTACATGGATGGGTGACCACCCATTACATACCGCGTTTAGAAAGAGAAAGAGAAGTGAGAAAGCACGTTAACCCGTTGGTCCCGGCTATCTTTTGTAGATTTTTGACAGTCGTTACAGTTAGTAAATGGTCTGAAAGTCTGACAACCAGTCTTACCGAGGGTTATCTTATCACCTAGTACTAACTGGGTTGTGATGGTCAGATAGGCAGTCGCACCATGTAAAAATACTGGTATACAGCTTCATCCGGTGTGACTGGAAGCCGAACCCAACATAGTTGGGAAAAGGCTAGGCAGATAATGATGACCTAGTTCATAAACGCAGCATGTCATAGAGACCGTTAACGTTAGATGAGTCTGATGGACACAAACACAACAGCAACATGTTTCGTTCTTTGCCTAATGTGGGTATGATCGTTTTTTTTCTTAAGTGCATTCAGAGTCTTCTAATACCGAGGTGTGTATGCACTACGCGAGCTATAGAAACCAATCTTTATTGAAAATCTGTAATCCGATTCACGTGATACAAGTTATCACCGTACATGTCGTGTGGCTGATGAATGGCGGCGTTCCCCAAACATGAGGTATTTTTATTTGTGCAACACTGCGCACAGTGACCACAGTGAGCACAGTGAGCCGCGCGGCGGTCCCACTTCTAATATGACAACCCGATCGTTGCGACATATCGCTCGGAAAGCTTGAATATTTCGTGTTGGCGATAAGTTGACAAGACAAAGAGTAACATTAAAACATTTATGAATGCCTAACATACCTACCTTAAGGTAGGTAGGCCTATACTTACCTACCTACACTACAGACTTCAACAAGTCCACTTAATCAAATTATTGACGGCTACCAAGAAAATTGCTGATTGCAAGCTCACAGCAAAGTCTTCATACAGAACAAGACAATCGTACTCGAAAGCAGATTGCTGACTCAAGTTTGTATTGGTATCAAGATAAAGAAATGGAGACTTGAAGTGGTCGTCAGTTACGTGAACAACAATAACTTTTTGATTGTAGGAAGCGTTTCACAAGTGAGGCGCGTTACCAACTACCGCAGCTTACTCCTAAATCAAACTCTTTAAACTTGTGATGATTCTGAACTTAGGTAAGTGCCTAAATTAGAAGTAGGTCAGTAATAAGACTTTAAAAAAAATATGACCACATTCTACAATAATGAGAATGCATCTGGCATTCTATGTAAATTCTACACCTTCGGTACCTTTGTGCTCTTTTGTCTTTATGTATTTTTCCTGTAATGTGTTTTGTGTGTACATAAATAAATAATAATGAGAATGCATCTGGCATTCTCATTTTTGTAGCATTTCCAATAAATTCATAAAATGGCCAATTTATAAATAATTCAAATTGTTTCAATATTGCACATCGAGTCATTTTCGCCAGCTGTAGAAAGCAATTTCTATGTGCACAGTAAGCAACGAAACAAGCTGTAAAAACCCTTGTCTTGGACGCCTGTTCAATAACGTCAGTCTGTACGAGCCCTCGTGGCTGTAGTGCGTCCACCGCATCCACTGCATTCACCGCATTCACCGCGTCCACCGCATCCACCGCGTCCACCGCGTCCACCGCGTCCACTGCGTCCACCGCGTCCACGACACACAGCGGTGCGCTGACTGAGTTCGATTGTTTGTTGTGCTTTATCGCTCACAAATAGTCGTCGAATGAATCGTTGTCAAATGAAGTCGGCGCTGGGTGGTCGAGTCTGACGCACTTTATTCTAGTATTACTTCGTGTTCGAGCTGGTCCGCAGGAATAATGCGTACGTGTAGGGGGAGGTGCCTGGAACTCCCGAGCCGGCTTCTGACGGCTCCACCAATTATTACATACGCGCTCGCGGCTCAAATTCAATTCCCTAATAATGAACGTGCCGTGTTATTTTTTGTTGACGTCTCTCATATTAGATGCAAACGTTGAACAAACTACTGCTGATTAACTGTTGACCTCGATCCGAACATTGAGCGAGTCGATTGCTTTAGTTCATGCATTAGGTACTAGCGAAGTGACGAACTAATTAACTGACGTGCACACGTGGTGGAGTGGAGCAGTCATATTTAATTAATCGAAAATACTTTTCGGTTAGGTAGGTACCTACTGGAGAAAGGCTTGATTAACATAATATAGTCCAGGAGTCAGTGAGTTGTCAAAAAGTTGAAGCTAATTGCCAGTTCGAAACGGTAAATTTCTATGGAGAAGGACGGCCAACAAACTCCATGACTAAGCTCGGTGGCAGGCGTCTTAATGGCCGCCTACTAATAGTGTATCATAAAACGCTTACACCGGAAGTGTTATCACTAAACATGGCTCAAGCGTTGTAATCATTACTCCGTCGTACAACCGCTACTGAGTAGTGTGTGTACGTGGAGCGTGTAACATGTCGTAGAAAGACGGGTTCGAGCAAGCCGCGTCCTTTTTTTACAGATTGCACTTCCTAAATATATAACCTCCCCCCCCCCCCCGGTCACACCCCTTTCATCTCATACTGCAGTTCTGCGGCGCACGCGACGTTTTTGTTTATACCCGAACATAACAACGTGTGGAACAGAAGGCTCACTCGAGTCACTCGTGCATGATAGGTAAAGAGCCGCGCCGCCGCCGTGCGCCGGGACACACTGCAGGTTTATAAATAATAACCGTAGGCATGAGCATTACCTTAACATTATGAAACAATATACATATGGTACAACAACTAGTATTAAATAATTAGGTATCGCTTTATATGTCGGTGATGCCAGGTGTTCAAAACGTGCGACAAAACTGCACCAAGTAGTAGCGAGCTGCAGGGGCGATGAGCTGGTATTAATTGATTAGCTCTGTTCCTGGAAACCGCACCGTGAGCGACTGAACGCGACGCAAAGTGCTTATTGACGCGGCCTGACCTGACTGGCGCAGCTGATTATAAGTATAAAGTCCTAGGTACAAACCTGTAATGTTGGCTCAGCTGGGACACATCAGACGTTACCTTACTTGTAATGTCAGTTATCACAGGCACAAATTCATTTTTCTGACTAACACTATGTAATGGTTATGGGGTTCATGATTTACAATAATATGCAGTGCCGTAATTAGGTGCTATTCTCTTGTTCCTAGCAGCACTTATGTAAGTCATAACTCCCGAGTGTCGCAGGCTCACCTGGGGTTGCAGCTGACCATGACACCAGCGGAACCATAACGTACTTAGATATTAATAGCACGACCGTTGTGCTTGCTTCTTTCGTGGCGTCCAGTGCTTGCAGACAGCTCATATACGAGCTCGTTACGTCACAGGCAGCGGTGAGTCAATAGATTAGTACTAGATTGAGTAAGCAAACATGACACACGGCACACAGCGCCGCTATCAACGACACGCTATATGCGCCATTAGAAAACAAGGCCTAAACGTCGCCGGCGCATGTTATCTGCGTTTAATTTCGAGCCGCTTGTCCCGCGGACAGTATTATTAATTAGCGCTTTACAATAAAGCAGTGGCACATCTTAACATTCACTGTATACTCAATACTCAATTTTTTATTGCATTCCATATGTTACAGAGATGGTATAAACAAATTTAAGATCAATATGGACCCTGTCGGGCACGCAAAAATTAGGAGAGAGGAAGAGGGCTGAATAGCAATTTAATCAAATCAATATAATTATAAATTATTAGGTGTTTCGTTGGGTATATAATTATATGTATATATTATTATGTTTGTGTAATTATAAGTATATTATATTATATAAGTGCTGAGGTTAGCGCCACCGCATGTCGCCATAATTATGCTGTCGTATATCGCCGCGCGCTGGACAGCCGCTAGCCGAACCGCTCTGCGCTTCATCCGGTTGAGGGGGAAGCGCCAGGGAAAGCACAACTCGACACTAATCTGAAAATTGCAAGAAACGTAAGGAAATTACCATTATATATACACGTAAGGAAATAAACATTCTCCAATGTAAGTAAAGTTCGCCGTCGCGTCGCCATGTCGGCGCTCGCCGCTCAGTCACCAGTCAGCCGTCAGTCGTGTGCCGCTCTAACACATTATTGAATTTGTTGCTACTGGTCCCTGTAGAACTGTTATTACGCGGACCACTTTAAGCAATTTTATAAAATAGGTATACTATGTCCTCATTAAGTAAGATAATACAGTTGGTATTCTGCAGCTGACGAAAGCTTTTGTTAATTATCACGGGTCGATGGGAAAAGCAGTCGCGTAGGAAAACTTAAGATTTAATTAATATACTTAAATACTTTGTGTGCCGTAATGTTGTCAATATTAACAGTTTCCATCTCGCTGGACAATATGAAAAGTGGAAATCCTTGCGCCACAAGCGGAATTAAAGTAACGGATGGGTACTGAAGTAATCTAAGAAGTGGTTACAATGAAGGTGTGGCTTGTGGATTGCATTCAACATTGAACTGTGTGTAGACTTGTCGTCGGTTGTCGAGTTACATGTTTGTTTGTCCGGCAACACGGAAGGGTATGGTCGATAACGACTAATTGAAACTGGCCCAATTTCACGTCAAACGCAATGATCGAGCTACACGGCGGCGCGGGGGGCGCGGGCGGGGCGCAGTGGCGCGGGCGCACCCGCACTACACTCGGTCACAGTATGTATATATTGTGACTCGGTACTGATTTATGTCGCGATGGCGTCCACAAGTTTCATTTACTAAGTGTTTTAAGCGATCAGGTAATGAACGCAGAGGTTCGGGAATATTTTCACTAAATGCCTTTGTATTAAAAAGAAAGTTCAAGTAAAAACTTCCCAGAATACAGTAAGTACACCAATGGCCAATGCGACGGTTTTGTCATCAGGAATAATCTTCTAAAGCGTGAATCACTGCTTTGTACGAGTGTGTGCTTGTAAGGCTTCAGTGTCAGTCAGTGTCGGTCGAGTGACTCGAGCGCCTGCACAACAAGGGCATACATTGACGCGCACATATCAACACGAGGTACAGCTGCTGACTCTAACACGTCGATGTAGCTCGTGCGCGCGAGTGCCACTCATAGCGTCGCACGCTGGTTTCATGATACAACGACAGCACAGTTTAGGTGGCACTTTAATGTTCGACCGTGATTATTTCATAAAACTTCCACGTATCGTATAAACTTTATAGTTTCGTAACTTCTAAATAAACTGATGAGTTCACATCTGTCTCCCACTGAAGTGGCACACTCGTCACTGGAGTAAGTAATCGCGCAAGCTTTAGCCATATTGTTACTACTTTACTACTCCAACGAGTACCCTTGCAGAGCTCGATACAGGTTGGTACTTGTACAAACTGCAAACAAAGTTGTTATTCCTCTTCCTCATGCCTTCAGATTGTTTCCTGCGATTACAGAATACTAGCCTACTACAGCCTACGTACTGAACTGACTGACATCAGGTAAAGAGTGTAAAGACGGATAGGCACACACGTCCAACCTATTCAAGACCGTGTGGTTCTTTCTTCAAAAGACCATCTCAGACACTAATCTGCATGGTCCTCATGTCTTGACTTGACCAAGACTACTTATGTCTGGACTTTAAAAAGAGACATTGACCTCTGAGTTTGTTTCGGCTGTTTATTCTCAGAGTAGTCAGGTACAAACCTCCGACCTCATCTAGTAGTTTAAAACATAAGCTTATGTGACATGTAAAAGTGTTTGTTTTAAAACCAACTTACAAAAATTAATATGATTTCGACAAGCGAAGTTCGTGACAATTGTACCGCAAGGCACAGCAGAAGGAAGGCAGAGACAAGATGGAGAGATAAATATAAATTTCGCTAATATGAAATCAATATACATTAAATTTCAAGTAATGAAACGTGGTAATTTCCTGAAACTTGAATTGTTGAAGATAAAACTTATGAAAACACTCCTATTTTGAATGAGGCAACGTAGTAAACATTCGTCGAACTCTAATGTTACTTGAAGTCATTGTTGTGTGTTTATTAGGGGGGAATCATTTCGTTATCGCTGTCGGCGGCGCTCGGCGATAATTGTCGCGATATGCTCGCGATGCGCTCAATCCAAGGCCCGCGGTATTTGCCGAGCACATGCGGCGCTCCTCTTTACTTGATTTCCGAATGTATTCTTGCCTTGCCTTTACTCGTTATTTGTTCTGTGGTCAGATGCAAAGCAACCTTGCATCTGACTTCAGTATAAGTAATATTTATATAGCTAGCCTGTACTTTTCCTGTGCTGCACAGACCTCTTCATACTTTCCAAAGGTCGCACTCCCGGTTCTGCGCCAGTTTTTTTCCAATTCCGTTGACTGACCACACCACACCACACCACATCTACACTAGGTAATATGGTCAAGTTTGGATGTTGATCTTCGGAACTAATGGCGTCGCATTAGTGAAAGAAGTTCCGAGACGTGATGCATGCAAAGGAGTGGAGAGGGAGAGAGAGCATGTCTCACACTCTACCCGCATCAGAAGAGCAGCTGGGCGTCGAAGGGCGCTCAACGGTCTCCATCCACAATAAAGAGGGACCTGATGGCTGAGTCGTCGCCCGACCAGCCAGGCCCAAAGAGGTGGCACGCAGTGGTTCCTGCGCTCCTTCATGGAACGTGCGGTCGCTAAATAAAAACCAATTCGATTTTCGAAATATGGCGTTGTGCACCAATATTCTAACGCGGGTGTGTGCCAGTGTTGGGAGATTAAGGATATATTTCCTTTTTTTAGGGAAACAAATCGTTCTAGGGGAAAATTAAATCCTTGGAGAAAGTTAAAACACTAAAAAATTTGGTAAAATTTAAGAATTCGTGAGTCATCTTACAGCCCAATTACTAATTTGTAACAATAACTTGCGTTTAATAAGCCGATTACAGGGTGTCGTGTGTAAACGGGATCAGGCAATACATACACAGAAAAAAAATTCGATACCAAGTGGTAGTTTTTATAAATGAAAATATTTTATATCTCTCTGTTTCATTTCCTGTTTGAAAATTATAATGCACAGATTAAAAAAAATATAGGCTGAGTCAATTATTTAATCATTTGACCATTTGCAATAAAACAATTGTTTATAATGTTGTAAGTTCTATTTTTGTTTAATTTATTTGATTAATTTAAGTATTTCACAGAATATTATATTAAGTTGCGTAATTTAATTATTTTGTTCATCTACGGCAACTAAAACCTGCGCAGCGAAATCTCTTTGGTAATTTTTTTCATGCAATTTGATTTTTAAGGTTCCAAATTCAAATCACATCATTGCCCATCGGGCAGTAGTGAAATTTAGTACAATATTACTGCCTGGCTAGAGTCTTGGGCATTAATGACTTGCTTTACTTTAGGTTTGCATGACATATGATTTGACATTTACGAGCAGGTGGTGTGAAAAGACATTTAACGTTCAAATTGGCATACTTCTCAAACCGTGGTCTACAAGCGTCCGTCGTTTACAATTAGAAAGGAATGCATTCCTTTCCCGTCAGTCTATTTCTGAACTAACGTTAACGTAAATCGATTGTTCCCAACGAGTCACACTGTAACATTTCACAGTGTGAATCGAAGGGAAAAATTGAGAATTTAAATCCCAACCAGGCACACTGTTATTCGAAAGGAAAACTTTTTGTGTTTATTTCCAACGGATCACACACCATGTGAGTGTTTGGGATGTAGAAATTACGTCTGATAGTTACTTGTTGGGCCCCAAAACTAAGAGAAATGAGCAATAAATAAAATAATAAAGCCCCGCTCGCTCACTAGACCCCGCCATCTCCTTCGAACCTAACCTGTCCGGGTCGGGGTGCCCCAAGTCCCGAGCTCGCTTCGCTCGCTCTTGCTTCCTATGTTATCTATCTTCACATGGTGTGTGATCCGTTCTCGTTGGGAACAAGCGAACTTTCCAGTATGTCCATTGTCCAGTGTTGTTCGGCCGACGCGTCGGACGGTGACTCACTCCTGTCTTACTGGTGGAGTCTATAAAATAAGCACACAACCCGTTGGACATTAGCTTGGCCAACGTAGGTAATGCTATGACATATTGTATCTTAAAATCCAGGTTTCTTTAAATACTCCCGCAATGTTTTGCTGAAAAGATTTAAACAATAGTCAACAACACAGAGTTTTAAAATTCCAATTTCCACGTTTATTGTTACCAGAAGCTCTATTTGTAGGTCATAAAAACCGAGGTTAATGAATCACTGCAAATGCTGTGTGGCCTTGCGGCATGTAGGCTGTGTCGCCGTGTGTCAGGAGCACGACGCGACGTGATGCAGCCAGTCACATTCAGTCGCGCCCCTGCACTCCGCCGCGCTTGTGCAAGACAGCGCCCAGTAGGTACCTGCAACAGCTTCGCAACTCACCACTGACCCAATCACATTATACTATTTATATAGATACACTGAGCTTTACAAACCCTACGACGACCCACTGACCAAAAGTTGGATTTTGTACAGCATCGTAAAGGATTATAATATCATTATATAATTATGTTACAACCAAGTACCCATTGTTCTGTTCTATTAATATGTATTAAATCAAAGTTGGTACCTGCTGAGTAAGCAGTAGGTAATAGTACATTTTGATATAAGTGGGGAAAGTATGTTATTGCGGCCGAAGCAGAATACACGCACGAGCCGTCAGGCGAGGGTGTTAAGAAGCCGAGAACTGCAGTAACAAATGCCCACGTGTATCAAACGACGGTTTTTAATACACTTTCGAAGAAATATAATAATATTAGAACTAAAAAAGAAAAGACTGGCAACTCCTGACGACAAAGGTACGTCGTTTCAAAAAAAATTATAATTTATTATCAAAAACAAGTAGTTTTTTGATCAAGCTTTGAGTACAAAATTTTTTCGGAAACCTTAGATAAATTACAACCTAATATAAGCTAAAACCTCCAAATTAATTAAATAAACCAGAAATATGAAGACTTATAACACTCTGACAGTTAATGACATAATTATGCTTCACAATTTTTTATGATAAAAAGGTGATAATAAGATAATAACGATGATGAAATAACGACGACCCAGAATGATAATGAGATCAGCTACTCAACGCGCACGCCTAACGCCTCCGGACCCGTCGCTCAGCTCCACCTCGCCGCCGTCGGAACCCAGCCTCACCGTGAGTGCTAGGATACCGCATATTTCTCTCCGCCCACGACGCCATCACCTTCTCGTCGACGGGGAGGACGCCGGCCGCCGGACGGTTTAGGACCTCGAAGCTCACCGGCCTCTGATAATGTCCCAGCTCCAGGCGAAAATGTGCAGCGCATGCGATGGACCCAGACCATCAATGAAAACGTCATGCGCTCATACTATGGGGCTACAGAGGGAGGAAACAACCTGACCGCGTACCGTGTTCGGATGTTCTCTCTATTTCAGGTGCTTGAGCCAGCTGTCAACGTGTCAGCGCAACGACTGTCGCATCAGGTGCGATTCATCCAGCCTAATCGTATGTTGGATGACACCGTACTTGATCGCCTGTGAACTGAAATGCAGAGTACTCATGTCATTACTCCGTCGGTGCAGGCTGTGGTACCCCCACAGTCTACCACAAAACTAAAAAAAATTCTGATCACAGAGCTACACGACCTAAACCAGCCGTACCAGCATGGCAGTACAGGATTGAGCGACGTATTGGTGGGGCCAGAGCACTCATTGGCAAACTAATCTGCTTCAGGGAGGGCAATACGCGCCCTAGAGTGATGCGCTTCGTGAGGCGGGCGTTCTCGGCGACTGATGTTAGTCCTCGAGACTACATCTCCCGTGTCACGGAGCGCATCGACTTCCTGAAGCAGAAAGTGTATGCATGGGCAAACCGTATTCGTAGGTATAGCGGCGGGTGGAACGATACACTCAGAATCGCACATTCCAAAGAGATGAAAGGTGAGTTTATAGGGCTTGGGAGCGACCGGACCAAAGTGTGGCTGACACGTGTCTGCCGGATGATGACACCATGTGTTTGTTCTGGCGCAGCTTCTGGTGGTGCTTGTCAGCCATACCGAGGATGAATGGACTCGGGAGGTCGAGCGTGTTTGCGATCCAGTACCAGAAATGGGGGCAATCACTATCAGCCCCGAAGACGTAGCTCGTGCAGTCCGTTCCCGAACTAGAATCTCCAGGGCCGGATGGGCTGCACAACTTTTGGATCAAAGGGTTCCAAAGATCGTAGGCTCGCCTGGCTTCCCTGTTCCAGTCAGCCTTAGAGACGGGGTCACTGTCCGAGTTCCTGCCAATAGGTATAACCCACCTGCTCCATAAATCGGGTGGTACTAAGGAGCCCAAAAACGATAGACCGATTACCTGTCTGCCGACAATCTATAAAGTTCTTACATCCATTTTGAGAGCTACAATTAGCAAACACATTGATGACAATTCTATCATGTCCGCTTCTCAGAATGGATGTAGGAACGGGTCCCGCGGTACCAAGGAGCTCCTCTTCATTAGTATGGCCATAAGCCAACAAGTTCACCGTTCCCGGCGAGATCTGTCGACATGTTGGATAGACTATAAGAAGGCCTATGACTCGGTGCCAAATACATGGCTCATGAGGGTGCTAGAGTTGTATAAAGTTGATGCAACTCTGCGCACCTTCCGGACGTCGTGTATGGGGCAATGGAGGACAGTCCTTCGCCATCAAGGATGTCGACAAATCCAAAGGAATAGCGAACCGATAAGAATAAAGCGAGGTATATTTCAGGGCAATAGTTTTAGTCCACTTTGGTTCTGCTTAACCATGAATCCTCCTAGCACGCTGCTGGAGAATTCAGGTCTAGGTTAGTGGTCAGATTATATCTTACCTCCTTTACATGGATGACCTGAAACTCTTCACCCCCAACGATTTGCAACTGATGGAGCTACTGAAGGTAACTGAAACTTTCGTAGTAGCGCCATCAGGATGGAATTGGTTGTAGACAAATGTGCGGTCATGCATGTAAAGCTGGTTTTGATGTACTCTTTTGGCATACTCTAATTGACACAAACAGAACTAGACGCCCTGGATAGCAAGGTCCGTACATTGTTGACGGCATAATATCGAATGCATCACCCGCGCTCTTCAGTTATGAGACTTTATATCCCGCGGGGATGCGGAGGTCGAGGCTTTTTAAACGCTAAGACTATCCACAATCGCGAGATATGCAGTCTCAGGGATTTTTTCTTATAAGCCGACATGGGGATGCATCGGGATGTGGTTGCAGTGGACAAGGGCCTCACCCCGCTCTCCTTGGCAAAAGAGAACTGGCGCAAACCTGTAGTACTTGAAACTAATGACCGCAGGGAGGTATGGCAGAGTAAGGAGCTCCACGGACGCTTTTTCCGGGCCCTGTATGGGCCCGATGTAGACCTATCAGCGTCCGTTGCCTGGCTACATTCCGGGGACCTCTTCGGAGAAACCGAAGGTTTTGTCTATGCTGTTATGGATGAAGTTATGATGACGAATAACTACTGGAGATTTATTGAGAAAGACGGCACGGTTGACATATGTACATATGTCGGGCATGCCACAATCCGGGCGAAACAATCCGTCACATTATCTCTGGATTTTCTCGTCTAACTAACGGAGAGTACTTGCATAGACACAACCTTGTAGCCTGAATTATCCATCAGCAACTTGCTTTAGAATACAGCCTTGTGGAATCGGAAGTGCCGTACTATACGTATGTGCCCGACCCAGTTCTTGAAAATGGCAATATCACACTGTACCGGGATCGATCCATCATCACTTACAGGACTATTGTGGCTAACAAGCCTGATAATATAATGGTGGTGGATCGATCAGAGCGGCGCGCAATGATTGTTGACATAACGGTCCCCCCTGATGGATAGGCACCTCGTGAAAGCCGAGAAAGATAAGCAAATCAAGTATCTTGATTTGGCTCGCGCTGTTGTCGACATGTGGGATGTGAACTCAGCGATCATTGTGCCGATAGTCGTTTCAGCCAATGGCTTAATTGCCAAGAGCCTCGACTAATACCTGAGGAGGCTCTCGTTAGGCAGCTGAATCAAGGGCTTGATTGAGAAAGCGGTACTGGTGGACATGGCTCGTATTGTTAGGAGGTTCCTCTCTCTGGAGTCCTGACCGCCGGTAGCTTCGACCCTGTTCCCGATACCGGTGGGGTACTACTTTTTTTATATTTTGAAACGTTTTTTATACTAATTTTGAATAAGATTATTTAAAAATGTAAAAAATAAGTGAGAAAAATAAAAAAGGAAATAATAGAACGAAAAGTATTTTTGTCATGAACTATGTATGAGGAAATTAAATGAAATTTGCTTTTTTTCTCGTGCATTGCTTTATCCAGGTTGAAAGAGAGGCAAAGGTGTGAAGCCGCTAAACAGCCTGACATGAAAAATAGAAAATGCAAATACTTTTTAATTTAGAACACAAATAAATGTTTATTTGTTGATAAAAGCAAATTATTTTATAAATAAAAATGTTTATTTACGTTATTCTATTCATAAACACAATTTAGGCCTATGAATGCCTTAAAAAAGTGCGCCTCTTTGCTGTGAAAAAAAAGCAATCATCGCCGACTATTAATAGGGAATTGAACAGTTGTTTAATGTCATCTGTGGCAAAATCAGGAATAAGAAAACACTCGAGTGTGAAATGAAATAATAAAACACTCGAGTGTGAAATGAAATAAATCCACCAGGGTGAAATACATTGCATGTTGAACCTAATCGTAGTGCAATAAGAGCCAGTTTTCAAGGAAGTTTACTGAAAAATAATTACATACTTATGCAAGTTCGACCGTAATCATCGGTAGGTATAGTGAAGGATCACACAGTATATTCGCGATTTATTTATTTTACTTTAACTTTTAAAATAACACAGCCAGGGCCATAACTAAAGGCTTAAGTCGAAGTGTGCAAAACTATTCATTTATTTATTTATTAAAACCGACTTCTATTTACTGTTATAAACCACACAAACAAGTTATAGGTCAATAATCATTAAAACAAAATCAAAAAACAATACTTTAAAATGGTTAATTTTTTTTAAATCTAGATAAAAATTTAAAAAAAACATCATAAAACAGCATAAAAATAAGTTGTATTAAAAAAACAATAAATCTAGATAAAATGATACAAAATAAAATTATCAATGACATTATAATTATTAAATAAAAATAATAGAATAATAACGCAAATATCTATTAGATCCATTTTACAATCGTCGATTAATATACTTAATCGAAATAAGAATCAAGTCAAAGTTAAATTAAAATATAAGGTGTAGTTTTGCATCCTCGTCAAAATTCAGAAGGTTGTCATAGAAGACGTAAATAATCAATATTAATTACGGTACCTGGTCAATATTGATAAACGTGGCTTATTTTTAGTTGTTTTAATTTGACACTATTTCAGAATGAAGCCCTTTTCAAAAGAAGAGAATCTCCCGTTTATCGAATAAACGTCTGCGTTTGTTTGTGTGTGTGAAAGCGCGGTTTTAAGGCTAGAATTAGACGGGCCGCGTTTAAATACGGGTGGTGTACACTTACCGATTTCCGATATAAAAAAAATACCTACCCAATTTATTATTGATTCGGGTCGAGAATCATTAGTATAGCTACCTCCTTGAATTTGACGAGGATGCAAAATAACACCTTGTACGAGTATATGTAACATACCCGGGGTGTGTGTGGGATCAAGTGTAAGATCCAATGTAAGAAATCATACAAGAGCAAAAAAAAGGATGTGTGTGTGTGTGTGTGTTCTCCTATTAAAAATAAAAAAAAGATGTATGTGTAACAATAAAAGAATTTCGGGCGCCGTGGAAACGCACACTACATTTAAAAAATACTTGCCAGATAGAACAATCCGGAGAGTCGGACCTCTAATCTTCCGGGGGTGACTAAACTAGGATAATAGAAACAATGGAAATACCTTGTTTAATATGTCAGTAGCTTCCTTTTTACTTTAAATATTAAATTACTAATTTGAGGTTATTATTATTGTTGCATCTTTAAGTGAAGAAAGTAAATTATGTTTGAGCCAGATGTCTGGCTAAAAAAATGTTAAATTAGACCTCAAGATTTCGGCGTCGAAGATGAGAGAATCCAGAATCCATGAAATGGAAAATTATAATCAGACGAAAGAAAAAGAAAAACGCCACAGCAGGGCTGTAACAAAATTTTAAAGGGTTAATACACAAGTCTATTAGAATTTCAACACGTGGGGAGCATGGCGTCCTAAGAAGGAACTTACCGTTTTTCCGTTAATAAATGACTTTTCCCGTGTGCACCGATAAATCCAAAGTAGGTGACAATCACACTAGAGCATCGTCCAATATTGAAATCCTGAAACATCAATTCGACTTAAAACACGAACCAACCTAAAATGATGACCACATATTGGTCTGGTAGAAACAAATCTTACCGAAGAAATTAAGGATCCCTCCTTCTGAACACCTTGTCCTGGGTGTTTAAGGCAGCGATTATGGCATCATTTGGCCTAAAAATATCCGTGATTATACCGGATTTGTAAAATTAAATTGGCGAGATAAATGCCTCGATGACGAAATCAGGTCGTAAAGTGAAACGTCAAAAAATGACAGTTGCCGAACTGAACCATAGCCAATAAAAGACAGTATAAAAATCGTTCCGAAATCGACTAAAATATGAAAAGCATGTAACAGTTTAAAAAACACGTTACATATATTAACACGATAATTTTCAAATTGTTAGTCATGGGACTCATTTTTATGATTATCGAAGACGCTCTAAACGAATATGTGGTCAAAATCAAAATCAAAGGTGGCGGCTTGGACCAGGGCCAATATTTTTTTAAGAATAAAAAAATTCTTAGCAGTAGGTATGGGAGTGGTCGAAAAATGTAGCTTATGGTGTAAGTAATGAAGGAAAAATCGACCCGACTCAATGAAACGTTCGGAATGGGGTAAGGGGGTGTAGTATTTACGTTTTGAGGGCTGGATATTCGTTTTTTGCGAATTGCGGCTAAACTTTGCATCCTACCGAAAAATATACATGACGGCGTAAGCGATGGCTGAGCGATAGCGCCGTAGTCATTAGGGTTCGGTGGTACCGGGTTCATGATGAAATGTTAAAATAATAGTTTCGGTTTCGGTACACAAAAATCACAGTTTATTATTTAACACAAATTTACATTAAATAACACTAACAAATAATCTCCACAAAATGGGCAAACCGACAGTTTTGTTTTGGAGAAGTGACTTGGTCCGCGTCTCGATGCGAAGTTTCCGTTCGACAATCCCCACTTTCCAAAACGACTCTGTCCACGTGCCGCCATTAAAACAACATCTGACGTCACGGCGTTTACCCCTACTACAATGGTCAAATCAGCAACTTGATGTTTAAAAGCTATCGCTTTCTCCGACATACATATTAAATTGTAGATACCAAAAAAATCTAAAACTTTGTCATTGGAAATTATTCACTATAACCTCAAAATTACCGAGGAAAACGCAAAAAAAACGTTAAAAACGTTTTTTTTTTGGTTTTTAATTTATATCCCGCATTTTTTCTTATATTTAAGTAAATTATTTTTTTATGTTAAAAATAAGTCGTTATTATTATTTTCAGAGCAAAATATTAATTTTTCGATGTTTTATGAAGAAAATTGAAAAATGGACCCAATTGTTAATCGAAAAAGGCTAGCAGACGTTCGATTTTTGAAATTTACCGGTGCTCATTATCTTTGCTGAAATATCAACTTTAACATAGAATTAAAATATAATAGGTATTGTGAAAGTTGAAAATATCGTTAAGTAAGAGCGCTAAGTACGAGTATAGGTACTACCTAAAAAAACTACTTTTTAAAATCGAAATATACCCGTTTATTTACAATAAAAAATAAGATGAATAATTTATTCTCTATTAAGACTTTAACTTATTATAACTATATCGTGCTTATTTCATCCAATTTTATTTATTTCAATGTCGATTTTTATTAATTTATGAATAACTATGACTATATAATTTTTTTGCATGCCTTACGGTAGAATCACTTGAGACATGTAATTCTTATAACACCATTGTAACAGTGTATTCAGCAAAAATAAATGATTTGATTTGATTAATTTGATTTGATTTGATTTGAAGAAACTTATGATATTCACCAAAAAACGATTTTTTTAAAGTAGTTTTTTAGGTTCAGCGCTTTTTAACGATATTTTCTGTTTCACACATTAGCACATGTCGTAACGTAAAGTGTACTCGCTACTAGATGCATGTTAAAGTCAGAACAGGTTGTTTCTTTTTTGACATACATAATTATACAAATATGCATATACTTTATGAATATCTTCATGTCGTTACACCAATCAGTGTACAGTACATTCCAAAGCGGTCGCATCATCAGCAATGTAAAAGTATTAGACGCCGTCACCGCCGTCTATCAGACGCTCGTGGTGACTCGTGAAGTCGTGACTGTGTCGCAAACGCAGCTGACTTTCTCTATAAAATGACTAGCTGTACCCTGCATGCGTTGCAAAGCACTTTTCCCTACCTTGCAACTACCTACTAACTACTTACCTACTGCCTACCTACTACCTACCTACTACCAACCTGCTACCTACTACTACCTACCTACTGCTTACCTACCTACTACCAACCTGCTACCTACTACTACCTACCTACTACTACCTACCTACTACTACCTACTACTACCTACCTACTACTACCTACCTACTACTACCTACTGCCTACCTACTGCCTACCTACTACCTGCCTACTACCAACCTGCTACCTACTACTACTGTACCTACCTACTACCTACCTACTACTACCTACCTACTGCCTACCTACTGCCTACCTACTGCCTACCTACTACCTACCTACTACCAACCTGCTACCTACTACTACCTACCTACTACCTACCTACTATTACCTACCTACCACTACCTACCTACCACTACCTAGCTACCACTACCTAGCTACCACTACCTACCTACTACCAACCTGCTACCTACTACTACTGTACCTACCTACTACCTACCTACTACTACCTACCTACTGCCTACCTACTGCCTACCTACTACCTACCTACTACCAACCTGCTACCTACTACTACTGTACCTACCTACTACCTACCTACTACTACCTACCTACTGCCTACCTACTGCCTACCTACTGCCTACCTACTGCCTACCTACTACCTACCTACTACCAACCTGCTACCTACTACTACCTACCACTACCTACCTACCACTACCTAGCTACCACTACCTAGCTACCACTACCTACCTAAACAAAAACGCGAATGCACGCGCGTGAATGGTATGGCAAAAAGAAACTATACACGACAAGCTTTTGTGAAAACTGTTATTTCTACCCGACTGCGCCAGAAGAAGAGTTATGTTTTTCGAGAGTATGTATGTAAGTATGTACGTATGGATGTATGTATAATTGTTTGGCACACTCTGCAGCCTGAACGGCTCGATGGATTTTAGCTTCAAAGGTATCGTTAGGTTCGTAATAACTGTGAAAGTGACACCGGGTATAAATGAATCAGAACACAACATAAGCTGGGAGTACCTCCACGCAGTGAAGGCGGTAAAAATTTGTTTGCCTATGATCTGCGAAATCTTTCACATTTATAAACTAAAAAGCTGGAAATAAAAAAAGTAATCAAAAAAACTAAGAAACCCGGCTGCGGTAAAAAACTTAAGTCAGAAAAAGACTATAAAGCTAAGAACAAGCATATTTTAAATTTAAAAAAGTTGGAAGCAGGCGGGACCCATTTAAGTTTGAAAATATAAAAACCGATAGGTACCGAGTTTCCTCCGTACCTATCGGTTTTTATATTTTTATCGTACATCTTTGACAGTCGTTACAGGTAGTCAGTGACCCGAAAGACTGACAACCAGTCTTACCAAGGGGTATCGTATTACTCAGTGCTAACTGGGTTGTGGAGGTCAGATAGGCAGTCGCTCAATGTAAAATACTGGTATTCAGCTGAATCCGGTTAGACTGGAAGCCAACCCCAACATAGTTGGGAAAAGACTAGGCAGATGATGATGACCGCGTGGAGATACTCTCAGCTTATGTTGTGTTCTGATCCAAAATTTATACCCGGTGTCACTTTCACAGTTAATACGAACCTTACGATATCTTTGAAGCTAAAATCCATCGAGCCGTTCAGGCTGCAGAGTGTGCCAAACAATTATACATACATACATACTCTCGAAAAACATAACCCTCCTTCTGGCGCAGTCGGGTAAAAGTCCCATATTATCTCAAAAATATATCAATAATAATATCAGACCTTATTCAAACCATTTTCGTTGAAAGTTCCTTTTACGTTCAACAAAACCATATTTTTTCAGAATTTTGCTCCTATTTAAGGATCGGAGGGGGGGGGGGACAATTTTATGGCTTTAGAAGCGAATATCCCATCAACCATGAAAAAAAGTATTTCAGGAATCTCAATATCATTTTCAAGAGCAGAATTATTTACGTGTAATTATGTACGTAATTTTTTTTTCAACTTTCACTTGAATGGAGGGCCAGAACAATTTCTTTTTCTTCTTAATTTCACATACCTTATGTGTTGTGTAGCATGGAAGACCTGCTTATTCTGCAAATTTTAATTGTGTAGTGCCAACAGTCTCGGAGTAAAATGGCTGTGACATACGGACGGACAGACAGACAAACGGACAAGACGAATCTATAAGCTCCTAAAAAGTGAAATGGCCAAGTTATCTATAGAGTGATTCAAACATGTGCAAGTCTATGTCGTGTTCTGTGCCTTCTCTTGTCGTTTCTACCTGTATCCTAAACGGCAGTAGTCAAGCGCGCCCAAATGGTTGTGTTCTCGATCGAGGCCTGCGTCTGAACTCATCCGTGTAGCTGTCCCAGTAAGCATGTGAGGCGCTGCTCTCATAAACTACCTACCAGCTAATTATTGTAATTATTCGATCACCATAACTACATTTATGACATTACGTAATTTAGGTGCCAGCTATTGCAGTTAAGTCCATATTCCATATTTTAATAAGTTTTCCAACTGTTTCAATTACGTACCAGCACCAGCAGTGACAGCTGACAGCCTAGCTTGCGTTAGACGAGACCGTGTTCTGATATTTACAATGAGTGTCGAATTTAGTATACCGAACAGGCAGGGGTGAGCTAATAATAAAACACAAAAATGATCTGGGGGGGCGGATTATCAGTTTGTGCGCCTCTCGAGGTGACCATGAACTTTATCTTATACTTCTTCATTACATTATACTTCTTCGAAATACGAGATGGCCAATGGAAGCTGCATAGTTATGGGCATGCATGAAGGGCACAGACCAGCGGTCGAGCCCGAGGCTGAATATTACAACGGTTTCGTCATATCGTGTGTTTTCACTATTAATTTTGTGTTTTGAAACGCTAACCTTAATGAAGGGCGGAGGGCGAGTCAGGACGTAATTACCCCGCTGTTGTCACGAATAAATATTCGCCGTCCGCCTCGGTCCAGTTCCCGGGGCATGCGGCTCGACTCCCGCCACCACGCTCACCTCACCACCACGCATGCCTCGTGCTCTCCTAGGTTACGAGTCACAACTTCACAAGTGACAGGACTCCACCATAATCGCCTGCGTGGGAATCGAGACGGCAGTAGCTACACGCAGGGCACATGGGACAGACACTTTTGTCCAAGGTGACCCGATGACATCCTAGCACAATATTTATAACTGCAATAAAACCCTCTGTATCCAAATGTCCAGAATGCCTCATTTTCTCGGGTGCACATTAATATTCTACGTGCGCAAGAAACATTACCGGGTGCAGCGGAGAGTTCACGAATACAATCACGCCGTATGTACATACAGTAGATAGAGTTGCGGAAGCTGATGATGTCACATCACCGCCATTGACACCACTAAGGCTGATAGAATGTTGGTCTCTCCCACTGTCTACTGCAGTGTGCAGTGATAGACTATTAGTACTTACTATTACAAAAATGTTCTTATCCACATCTGCAATTAATGCAGCAAGTAGGTACCTATAGTGTTGCGTTTACGAAGCTTTGGGCTTTCGAGTGTTGCCCACACTGCGGCCGGCGCCGGCGGCGAGTGCCATTCACACCCCCTCCAACCCCTGAGCACTTCTCGGAGCAACACTACACCTACTGCCTAGCAGTGCCAGTTAGCAGAACACAGCCCTTTACGACTAACGTAGGCTTATCGAGTACCTATGTAAGTACATACGTATTATAGGGAATCTATCTAGCTAAGTTTAGTGAACAGAGCCGGTTCCGTAAGCCATAGTTCATAGGTACAGTCGCCATCGGTATCGAAGTGCAACGTCTGCGATGCGAATAATTTGCCTTTCACAAAACTGCACGAGGAGCCAGTCAGCCAGCCTACTCACGATATGAGAGCAGGCAGAAAGCAAGTTTATAGGGCAAGCTGCGTGCGGAGAGAGCGCCTCGCCTGTGTGCCGCCCCTCCCCCCCTCACTCCGCCCTGCCGCCCGCGCCGGGTCTGCGCCGCGCTCCCCTCGCCCTATGCTCCGGCCGCCAACCGGTCTTTCCAACAGCTCGGCGATGCAGTCCGGCCAGTCAGCCGACGACGGCGCCACACTTCGCACGTTTCACGTGCCGCCCGCTCCGCGCCCTCCCCCCGCACGCCTCTACGTACAGTCGCGCGACACTTGCCGCGACTCACCCGGAGCATTACTTGTGAAACTTGAAACAAATCAGTGACTGAGTGTTGTAAACGAGCCTGTGAGCGATCAGAGTGCAACTAGTGTGTAGTGGTGCAGCCGGTTCACCTCGTGCGCGAGGCCGGCGTCGGAGCGCGACAGTGACTGTGTGGCTGAGTGCTTTCTAAACGAGTCCCGACACACCAGCACGGTGTGCATACTGTCCGACACACATTGGGATTTCATACAAAACTCTTTTAAAGGTGAGAAGTGAGTGTAGGACTTGAAGAATCCGCATGAATCCTTCCCGGACTACCTATACTACATAACGTTAGAGGCTGTGGAAACATTTCGTTACTAAGTACTCAATCGATGATGAATACGTTGACTGTGTCATGTCTACTGACACACACTCGGGACATGCAACTATGCACTATTATTGGTAATTAAAGAATCCTGAATGTTAAGTTTTCTTAAAAGTACAAGCAGATAGGTGTAATGAGGCTACAGTAAAAACCCTCTTCAAAATGATTATTATTCAGTGCACTGTGCAATCAAATGAAATAAGTTGGCCCCAAATCAATTATTTTGAGTTAGGTTAAACTAAGAACTTATGATTGTTCGCTCTGCATTGACTGTGTCCCTCGGGTCACGATAGAGAGCACAGGCCATGCCTGACGCCGTTGCTATAGGTAATCAACGAAATATAATTCATCAGAATCAGTCTAGGGCACGTTGGAACAGTTGCATGTGATGAGTCCCTCAGGACCATAACGCCAACTTCTGGCTCATAATAAGGTAGACAAGATACTTTAATTTGAGCAGGACGAACCCAATGATGCATTACTTTCTATTAGAAATAGATATTGTATCATTCAGATAAAAACGTCACAAAGCGGATCCGACAGAAATCATCTGAGTCTGAAGATAACTGAACGCTACACAATGTCAAGTGGGCACATTGCTCCAGGTTCAGCTGCGAGTGGCTGCCGGACTGCCGCATATTTATGTAGCTACATATAAGGCAGGCAGTTGCGACCTTCAGCCGAAGGCGAAGGGCGAAGCTCAGCAATGAGGACGCAAACATATACGGGGACGTTATTATATTGTGGACCAGAGCATTATTTGTTCCGATTTTTATTGGATCCAATGGTTGAAATTAAAGACTGGAATACTTAACTCAACTTAGCATTGACAAACTACCACGAGCATAACTCAATATTATGATTGACTACATAAAATTGCCACGGCAAAACTGAGCCGAACTTGTTGAGGTGGAAAAGCTAAACACAACAAAGATTCCATCGAAAAACGAGCACGATACACGTAAATAATCGTCCCGAAACGCACTCACGAACTCGAAATTCATAAGCGCAGAAAAGCGTCGGAGATAGAGAAATTCTTAAAGTTACCCAATTAGCTGGTTCCTAAATCTGTAAGGAATAATGTGAAAGGTGCGAGGTAATTGATTTCTAACAATTTAAATGCAGTAAACTCCTCCACAGCAGCTGTTCCTAGTAAGCAGTCCCGGCTGCGTTGCTACTTGCTACCTAAATGATCCCTGCGCTCAGCGCTGCACAACATTGTTTTGGTTTAGAGATCATCAAGCTACTTTTTACCTGATAAACATTTCTTAGTAATCAACTGTTGTATTTTAACTGCATTAAGTATATTATTTTGAACCACTGCTATACATATAATGGGAGATCACTGCTAATCATTAATTTTTTCAAATTACTGCATCGACCTCCATCGCTGACACGAATAAAAGCTCAACTTGACAAAAACGTAATATTCAATAGGCTGATCCTCTTCTGTAGCAGAATTGACATCATTTAGGTCATGATTGATGCAACTGAGAGTAGTCACAGATAATATGCGGATGGTAAGAGACACGAAATATAAAGCCATGATGAATGTACGTTGTAAATGTTTCTATAATATACCTACTTGACGAAATAAAAATCATGTTCAGCATTAAAGTGTCGGGGCGATAGTTTCACAACAGTGTGTCCGAGCTGTTCGCAAGCTCCGCAATGTTTGTTGTTATATTGAGTCCGGCAAGTAATTGATATACCTAATGAACTGCGTGTGCGTTATACGATCCTGTTTCATTAACTACTGCAGACGGTAGACGACACACGTCGGATAAAAATAAATACCTGAAAACTTGTGTTTATGAATTGTATAGCGGTTCTCTTCATAAGGATCTTCCTAATAAAAACCTTAATATCTTTGTCGTTTCTGAAATCTACTTTTGGCTCGATAGTTCTGTTCATAATTAATAATGAACAATATAATTTTGATCGACAATTCGACATACTCCCAAAATACGAAGTTACACAATTACTATAATTATACAGGTATTTGCACAAATTGGTAATTAGTGACGTTTGACTAGGACTAACCTGCATTAGCAAACGTAGAAGAAGACATGCTGCGCGGGCCCCTAATAAACTGGAGTTAGGGCAGGAAATGTTGATGATGAAACTAATGTAGACGTATGCCAGACAGTGCTTCCATATAGTATGTCTTCCATCACTAATTTATTGAATGTTGGCTAAGGTATCTCTTTTGTTGAAGAAGTCACTTTATGATGGGTCTAAAAGAACCTTCACGAAACCGAAAGGAACTTTATCTCCCCGTCATTGCGATACATTTCTCTTTCGTTCTGGAATTACTTAGATATTGGAGCTCAAAGTTCCAACGTTTTCACACTTAATTTAATTATAAAACTTTACTTTCAATACTTCCATGATCCCTGTATTATTCAGTGCATCTATCAGCACCATATTTTCGTAATTTTTTACCCCTAAAAAAGTCCGTTTCCCAGATATTTTTTTGCGTCATATTGACTTAGTTCGATGTACAGAGTGCTTGGTTTAACGCTTAAGTCGAGGTGTCTGTTTACAGTTTTACACCTTGTATGAAACATCAAAATAATAAAGTTCATTCCAAACATTTTGCTCAAACAGTTGATGGTGGTTTAACAAATATAATACTAATTATTATATTCTACGCTTTTAAATCTACATACACTAATAGGTACCTAATAAAGAGGTAAAGTTTGTAAGTTTGGCTGTTGGAGGTAATCCTCGAAAGCCGAAACTACTCATACGATTTCAAAAATTCTTTGATGGCAAGTTACACTTTTACCAAGTGTCATAGTATAATATTGCTTCGACGTGGACGAAGTCGTGAGCAGAAGCTATTGTTAAATAAAGTTGTGGAAGCCCAATGTTAGAGTCAGTTCTGGCTCTTTCTCTTTAAGTAAGATTCTTATTCGTAAACGCACATGATGCAGGAGAAATAGCTTCCTCATTTTTTGGGATCCGTACCCAAAAAATGCCAACGGGGCCCTATTATTAAGGTAGAACCGTAATTGGTAGATGTACTTGTAATTTTCACAGAGTTTGTATCTATATCTATATCTATACATCTATATCTATTCATTATAATAAATCTGTAGACGTGGCGTTTCTGTACATTGAAAATATTTTGAAAAAAAAATAGTAGGGGTGTTAAAGGATAACAAACAGAACCCATTTCTACTATTTTTAGAATTTTTGTCTGTTTGTCTGCAGTCTGTGAGTCTTCGGCTATGTTTGTTTGTTTAAGTATCTCGTGAAAATTACAAAACCATTGTGGTTAGTTCAATTGCGCAAGTATTGTGCGTAACTTACAGAAGGTATTAGTTTTTGTTTCATTACAATCCGTGCTCTTAATCAAAAAAATATGAATTTAAAGTGTTCAAGAAGCGATCATCATCATTACTTAAGATACATGCTACGACATTTATTGAACTAAAATGGTACTAACGAATAAATGTGCTCACAAGGTCACTTTTAAATCGACTGGCCGAGTTTATTATTAGTTTTTGTTTCATTGCAATCCGTGCTCTCTATCAAAAGATATATGAATTTATTGTGTTCAAGAAGAACTTATCGCCTTTACGTAAGATACATGCAACGACATCTATTGAATCAAACTGGTAGTGCTCACAAGATAACTTTAAATCGACTTATTTAATCGACTTAATTCGTTTTTCAAAAAGTTATGATAGCAAAATGTTCTTTAGATGGCGCTGCTTTAAAAATCTTCATAGCACATATTGTTTGTTCGGTCGCTTTCCATTGGTTAAATTTTAGCAGTTTAACTCCATGCTCGATAGATGGCATGATCGTTGTTCATTTGACGCCAATTTCTGAATCGCGGTGTTAAGATTTTGCGTCAAAGAATGACCCTCGCCGGGTAAACTGCATCGATGTTGATTGTTAGATATAATTCGTTTCATATTGTAAAAGTATGTATTTGGTTTCATATCTGTACTATATAATATTATAAAGCTGAAGAGTTCGTTTGTTTTTTTGGTTAAACGCGCTAATCTCAGGAACTACTGGTTCCAATTGAAACATTTTTTTAATGTTGGATAGCCCATTTATCGAGGAAGGCTATATAACATGCTGCGACCAATAGGAGTGGAGCATTAAACAAAAATGTTACGCAGACGAAGTTGCGCGGGTCAGCTAGTATGTAATAAAGATATACGTATGTAGTAATAAATTCGCTATCACAACTAATAAAAAAACCGGCCAAGTGCGAGTCAGACTCGCGCACCGATGGTTCCGTACAAGTAGTAAGTTTAAAATTATTAAAAATATTTTTATTATATAATGTACTTAACTAAAACTTTACGGTTTTCGCAATTTTTCTTTATCTGTGCTATAAGACGTTGCTTCGTACCAAATTTCAAGATTCTGAGTTCACGGGAAGTACCATGTAGGTTTTGATTCCCTTGCGAGTGTCAAAAATTTGCGGAAATTTGCGGCATAAACGGCTGTATCTTTTGATTGCGTTGGCTTTGTAGTTTGATTTTTTCACAGCTACAAGGGACAATAGACTTGAGTATTTGATATAAATTCCAGCTAGATACCTCCACGCGTTCCTGAGAAAAAGGGTCTTGACAGACAGATAACCGGACGGACGGACAGCAAAGTGATCCTATAAGGGTTCCGGTTTTTCCTTTCGATGTACGGAACCCTAAAAATGAAATTTAAAATTAAAGAAACCAAACAAGAAACGTGCTGTTTTTGTGGTTTTTTTATGGAACCTCCAGTATGCGAGACCGAATCGCACTGAGCTAGATTTAACAAAACCAAAGAAAGAAGATTTCCTACTACAGGCGACAGATTTCAATTTTTCGCAGGAGAAAAGGAACAGTCAACATAAACTTAATACGTTACCATTTTATGCACCTGAATATGTTGGGCTAGCTTCACAACTATCTCTAATGAAATGACTGTATTGAGCTTATCAACAAAATAGCATGTGGTGTTTCTCGAATTTAGTGACACATCATGCATTTATGTGTAATTGGCTTATCAAGTTATCACTGATAGTTATCAGTTAGGTATGGTATATGAAGAGGTAAAATTTGTTTGTAAATTTGTATGAAGGGGATCAGGGGATCGGAACTAGTAATCCGATTTTCAAAAATTTTTCATCGGTGCAAAGCTATAGTATTCGTGGGTGCTATAGACTATAAATTATATTTATATCATGCTTATTAGCCGAGATATCACAATTTTTGCGGACGAAGTCGCGGGCGAATGCTTTCGTGACGTGCGCTGCCTATATAGTACAAGTTACACAAAAATAATGTATAGGGGAATTATTCCGCTTAAAAAGTTATAAAAATTCCGCGATAGAATTGTCTATATTTTAAGGTTGACTGACAATAACCATCATACATACATACATTACCTACACACATTGATACATTTTAGTTGTGTACCAATGATTGTATGTGTGATGATGAACTGCATCAATGTTTGCATGCCAAAATGGTAGAATGTACAAGAATTCTTCAATATTATTATAACCACCTTATTGTAAATACCTACATTCTGAGCAAATAAATGAATATTCTACTCTACAATAATTTGATTGATATTTATGATTTTAAACTTTGTTCAAATATAATGTTTTATTTTCGAAGGTGTTTTTCCCGACATAGTATTAATCATTATCAAAATAAATATTATTTCATAAATATGTAGTGACATATTTATGAAATAATATTTATTTTGATAAACGCTAAAGATCAGTGGATCTTTAGCGTTTAATTGACCAAAATTGCCCCTTACACCATTTAATTTAAATGAATATCTTAGGAAATGTCACAGAATGCAAATAACTCGCGTAACAAAAAATATCTTAACGACCACGAGGGTTCATTTGAAGATGTTTCTCAATGTGAAAATGAGCTAGCTAAAGCTGTCATATTATGTACAGCCAATCACCAACATATCATGTACTTAACTGTGTAACATAACATTTCGCCTGTATTTTTCAGAAAGGTTAGGCACAGGTATACCATTAATTAAATAGTACACCCACATTTTGCCTGTAATGTTTCAAGTCCCATGTAATAGGGGACGAGCCTATTACCAGGTCAGGCGCACTCCGCAGTGCTACCTGCAAAAACTGTGTCAATAACAGTGACTGTGCAGTGACTTAATTCACGAATGAGCCTGGGCGCGCCATCTTGTGCCGGGCTCGCGAATTAAGTCTCACCTTCGCGCGGTGTGTCGGGACAACGTCCTCTAGCCTTGACTGTGAACATGTTGCTATTCCTCGCCTGTCCTCTATTCTATGTTAAGAGTCTATATAACCTCAGCTCAAATTCTAATTTGGCCCCCACTTCACCGCGCCACCTCACTCTTTTATCGCGATCGGCGCGATCGCACACAGCTCGCGGTGACGCGCGCGGGCACACGAAGTCGAAGCGATTTTGTTAAACTACACTATTATCGGACGAGTACTAAGTACTTAATAAAATTATCAATCATAATTTAATATTAACTTGTCATTATATGAACATAAAATTGTACATCGCAAATTTAGTTTCAATGTACCTACTAACGTCAAAATGGAATCACTTACCATGTGTTAGTACAAGTATTTTACTATATTTGTCTTTAAAATCATGAAAAACAACAAATCGTAAAATATTTCTTGCTCTTACTATGTTATTTTTGTTTTCAAATATCACAGCGACTGTACTATTTTTGCAACAAATACATTGCCCCTTAACCACTACCTAAGTTTGCCGCTAAGTGACTGGACAAGCAATGTAAACATCACAAAACGATACTTTATTAAGTGGATGCATCGCAGCCGTGGCGCCATGCAGCAAGTTAGTGATGTGCTTGTGCAGATCGACTAACGTAGGCTATCGATCGATCGATAGGATTAGATCTCTTTGATAATATTACGTTTTACCAATTTGAGCAGTTCCCATTGAATAATGACATAAATTATTTCTTATCAAATCTGTCATGGAAAAATATATGAATTTAAGAGTACACTATTTGACAAAATGTGCCACCCCAGTCAAAGCAGCAAGTGCTGCACAAATACTTCCACTTTACAGGTCAGTGAGTAAACACCATAGCAGGGTTCAACAATACCTACTGTTTCAATTTCAATACGCTATGACAGCTTAAACCAACGTAACCGGATTTTTGATTGTGTTAATTTACTTAATAATATTTTTTTTTAGCTACATATTGTTTATTTTTATTATAATATTTTCTGGACATGCAGTTTATTATTTATTTTATTTTGAGGACCCAATCTTTTTTTGTACAATAATAAACGTAAGATTCGATAAATTTCCGATTTAGTCAATCACTAGCGTATATGTAAAATAAATTGCTTTTGCACAGCACAACGATAGCAACCGATGTTTTTGTGTGGGTAAGTTGTACGGTGCATGGTATAATACACGCTGTGATTGATGGGATAAGGTTTATAATTGATCGTGTAGTACGTTCTGTTTTAAGAAATGCGGATGTGTGCGCGACTGCGTAGGTACTTATTGCTTTTTCTGACCTCTCATTGTACGGAATGCCTATACAATGTGAGATCAGCTTATACTGGAAATGTATAGTTTGATAATTATGTAGCCGTGGGTACGAATAACAGATCAGTTACATTTTTAGGTAGGTAGAAGATACTGACGAATTTACCGGAACATCATCTTTATCACCATCGTTTTCAGTACTGTGTAATCGACGTCTTCTAGAAAGATACATTATAATTATTTAGCTAAACTACCAAGGTACGTCAGTAAGTTCATACATTTTATGTATGTGGTAGGTAGCACTACAGTCGGATAAGTAAGTTACAGTTTTGTTTCTTGTAGTTAGATAGGTAGGTACTTTCCGAACATACCTATATTTTTATTAGGTATTTCTAAGCGCTTGGCTGCTGCACTGCGGGTCGCGGGTTCGATTCCCGCACGGAAGAAATATTTTTATAGCCTAACGATAGTTGTGAAGATTTGTGTTTGTAATCGCACCGTCTCCGATTCAGGAGAAATCCTGGAGTGGGACAACATTATAAAAAACAATTACTAAGTACTTACTGTAGATACCTATATTTTGTTGTAATATACATATATTGTCAAAACAAAAACAAAACTATATAGGTAATTTTTATTTTTTATAAAAGTTGCCCCACACTGGATTTCTCCTGAATCGTGGACGATGCATTTGTGATTGAAACTTACAAACACAAATCTTCACATGCAGAAACACCTGCGACTCGTAGCGCAGCAGCCAATCGCTTAGCCACTGCACCAAACGTGTCGTATGCTGTCTACCTATATGTTTGTATATAAATAGTAGATAGGTGAATAGATACTTATTTAATTAAGTTTATCATATTTATGTTTGCCTGTTTCTTTACGCCAACCGTTATTTCCCATTGCGCCACACTATAAACCTAAGTACATAAATTTTAATTTTACGTCGTATTGTTGCGTAATGTGTGTTCTGAGCGCAAGCGGCACAGCTCTCCCGTTCGAAAGCCGAAGCGAGACTGAGCGCGGGTGGCGGGCGGCAGAGAACCAACTTCAAGACGCCGATAGTTTAGGTATTTTCTTTTTAAGCTGAAAATAACAGGAATTTAAAAAAAATAACAAACATAAGACCTGCTTTATAGGTAGTTCAGTTAGTATGCCAAGTTTCATGATCTAATTTTATGTATTTTTTGAATACCAGCGGTTTATCGTTCGGTTTGGAGGTAACTTTGGAATTTTTTTCTATCGAGAAAATTTTATGGAATCGTGTTTTCGTCAAACATAGGACCTAGCATTAATCCTCAACTTTGCCGTATATTTATTTCAAAATTAATGCTGCAGTATTTTCGGCATAACGGAGGATCATGCTAAGCCATCTGACCTACTATAGACCCTTAAGAGGCGTATTAAAAAAAATGCTATAGTTTAGGCAAATGTTGAAGATTATTTTGGTATAAATATTACGTCAAAATGATGTACAATTTCGGAGATATCGGGGCTTATTTCGAAGTCTTTTCGGTCAATAATTGAATTAGGTCCAATTTTTTTTTCGTTACAATAAAGGCATAATATAACGAAATTATATTCAATCATTATTGGAGTTGGGGATATTTGTAAGATGAAAAAAAAATATTTTGATGGTCTACATAATATATTCAATAGAATCTACAAATTAGAGCTCCCAAATCACGTCTCCGTGAGTTTTTATCTTAACATGCATCGGGAGAATGATTATTACTGAATAAATTAATAATTTATCTAATATTCGCTTATTTATTTTTCTAACTTATTTTTACATTTTTAAATATCCCTATACAAAATCATTATAAAAAAACATGTAAAAATATATAAAATAGTAGCCCAACAGCACCGGGAACAGGGTCCGAGCTACCGGTGGCCAGGGCTCTTGAGAGAGGAACCTCCTAACAATACGCGCCGTGTCCAGAAGTACTGCTTTCTGAATCAAGCCCTTGATCCAGCCGCCAAGCGAGAGCCTCTTCAGATGTTGGTCGAGGCTCTTGGCTATTAAACCATTGGCTGATACGACTATCGGCACAATGACTGCTGTATTCACGTCCCACATGTCGACCACCTCGCGAGCAAGATCTAGATACTTGAATTGCTTATCTTTCTCTGCTTTCACGAGGTTCTCGTCATGCGGGACCGTTATATCAACGATCATTGCGCGACGCTCCAATCGATCTATCACCATAATGTCAGGCTTATTAGCAACAATAGTCCTGTCAGTGACGATAGGTCGATCCCAATACAACGTGATATTACTATCATCGAGAACTGGGTCGGGCCATACTTATAATATGGCACTTCTGGTTCCACAAGGTTGTACTTCAAAGCAAGTTGCTGGTGGATAATCCTAGCAACGAGGTTGTGTCTGTGCAAGTACTCTCCGTTAGCCAGAAGAGAACACCCAGAAATAATGTGTCGGATCGATTCTCCCGGACGGTGGCATGCCCGACAATGTCAACCGTGCCATCCTTCACAATGTATTTCCGATAGTTATTCGTCATCATAACTTCGTCCATTATTGCAGAGACAAAACCTTCGGTTTCCCCGAAGAGGTCACCGAAACGCAGCCAGGATACGGATGCTAAGAAGTCTACATCGGGCCCATGTAGGGCCCGGTAAAAACGTCCGTGAAGCTCCTTGCTCTGCCATACCTCCCTGCGGTCATTAGTGTCTAAAACTATAGGTTTGCGCCAGTTCTCGTTAGCCAGCGAGAGCGGGGTAAGGCCCTTGTCCACTGAGACCACATCTCGGTGCATCCCCACGTCGGCTTCTGGAAAGTATTCTCTGAGACTGCATACCTCACGGTTGTGCAGGGTCTTAGCATTTAAGAAGCCACCACGACCCCCGCACTTCCGCGGGATATAAAGTCTCATCACCGACGACCGTGGGTGATGCATCCGATTTGCGGTCATCAATGTGCGGACCCTCCTATCCAAGGCATCAAGTTCCGTCTGAGTCCATTTGAGTATGCCGAAAGAATACATCAAAACCGGCATAACCCAACCGTTGAAGGCGCGCACCTTGTTTCCGCCTGACAAAAGACTGCTTAGCACTTTATTCAGGCGGCCAAAGAAGCGCTCCCTCAACTATTGTTTCATGTCGGAAGTATTGATGCCTAATGCTTCCGACATACCCAAATACTTGTAGGTTTCTGTTGAGGAGAGGGATCTAAGGTGTATGGAATCCGAGAGTTGAGTACCCACGGATTCCATAATCTGCCCTCGCTTCGCATGCATGACGTGACTGCACATTTGTCCACACCAAATTCCATTCTGATGACACTACTGAAAGTTTCTGTTACCTTCAGTAGCTTCATCAGTTGCAAATTGTTGGGGGCAAAGAGTTTCAGATCATCCATGTAAAGAACGTGAGATATGACCTGACCACCTCTCCTCAACCGATAACCTAGACCTGAACCCTCTAGCAATGTGCTGAGAGGGTTCAAGGCTAGACAAAACCACAATGGACTCAAACTATCACCCTGGAATATGCCACGCTCAATCCTTATCGGTTCGTTGTTCCCTTGGATCTGTCGACATCCTGGATAGCGAAGGACCGTTCTCCAGCACCCCATACATGACATCAGGAAGGCACGCAGAGTTGCATCTACTTTATACAACTCCAGCACCCTCATGAGCCATGTATGAGGCACAGAATCATAGGCCTTCTTATAATCTATCCAACATGTAGACAGATCCCTTCGGGAACGGCGAACCTGTTGGCTAATGGCCATATCAATGAGGAGTAGCTCCTTAGTACCACGGGACCCGTTCCTACATCCATTCTGAGAGGCAGACATGATAGAATTACTCTCAATATGTTGGTTGATTTTAGCTCTCAAAATGGATGTAAGAACTTTATAGACCGTTGGTAGACAAGTAATTGGTCTATAATTTTTGGGCTCCGCAGTACTACCTGATTTATGGAGCAGGTGGGTAATTTCGGTCGTCAAGAACTGGGGCAGCGATCCGGATTCTAAAGCTGATCGAAACTGGGACGCTAAGCAAGCGTGCGATCTCTGGAACCATTTGATCCAGAAATTGTGCAGTCCATCTGGCCCTGGAGATTTCCCGTTAGGCAACGGACGGGCAGCACGAGCTACATCCTGGGGGCTGATGATGATTGCCCCCATTTCTGGTATTGGATCACACGCTCGTTCAACCTCCCGGGTCCAATCGCCCTCAGTGTGACTGACAGGTACCGACCAGATGCTGCGCCAGAACGAGCACATTGTGTCATCATCCGGTAGACGCATGTCAGTTACACCTTGGTCCGGTCGTTCCCAAGCCCTATAGACCCACCTTTCATCGCTTTGGAATGTGCGATTCTGAGTGTACCGCTCCAATCGCCGCTTGTACCGACGAATACGGCTTGCCCATGCACAGATTTTCTGCTTCAGGAAGTCGATGCGCTCTGTGACGCGGGCCAGATAATCACGAGAATTAATATCAGTTCCCAAGAACGCCCGCTTCACAAAGCGCATCACTCCAGGGCGAGTATTGCCCTCCCTGAAGCAGATTAACTTGCCGATGAGTGCTCTAGCCTCACCAATACGCCGCTCAATTTATTATTGTAGTAGAGGAAACGAACTATTTTTAAGAAGTAATTGTTATTTTAAACAACGAATGGATCACATACAATTTCAACGAGGAAACCTTGCAATTTCGCGTTTTTTTGTTATACGCCTCTTAATAATGCTGATTATTATAAACGAATTGTTTAACAATAGGTATTTGCTTGTGCTCCGAATCTACAGAAACTAGGTGCATGCAATAATTAATTTTACCTGGCAAAGAACCGCTACTACAAATCACAGGGGTTTTGTAAAATGTTTTACTGGTGCCATTCTTTATAACTAGGGTTCGGCTGCATCCGGTTAGACTAGAAGCCGTTCTCAACATAGTAGGGAAAAGACTAGGATGATTCTTTATGACCCCGGATTCCGTGACGTGATCAACTCAAACACAGCGTGCATAGCTAAGTTGATAGAACAGAGAATAGCGGACGATTACGAATCGTTGGATTGTTGTCCCTGAGAGGCGGTGGAGCTAGTGTGGCGCGGCGGCGGCGGCGGCTGCCGACTGCCCGCTGTCGGCGCACTGCCACTTGACCTCTCACCTAATTCCATGGAATGTCGTCTGTCATTCATTACATACATTACTGAACGCGGATGCGCTCTTTCGCACAACTACGCGTACTGAACGTTACACGGATAGATTACACAATCTCTAATATTTACAAGATATAACAACTGAATCTATAATTTTATTTGATACTAGCTGACCCGCGCAACTTTGTCTGCGTTTCATTTTTTATTAATGCTCCGCTCTTATTGGTCGCAGCGTGATGTTATATAGCCTTCCTCGATAAATGGGCTATCCGACACTAAAAGAAGGATTCTATTAGAACCAGTAGTACTGAGATTAGCGCGTTCAACCAAACAAACAAACGAACTTTTCAGCTTTATAATATTAGAACCAAATACTTTTACATCAACAATTTAACTTTTTTAGATCACAGTTTTAGATATATGTATATACCAATATATATAGATATCAAATATGAAACCAAATACTTTTAACAACCGACATCGATGCAGTTTACCCGGCGAGGGTCGTTCTTTCACGGAAAATCTTAATACCACGATTCAGAAATTGGCGCCAAATGAACATCGCCATTTATCGAGCAAGGAGTTAAACCGCTAAAATGTAATGCATGGAAAGCGATCGAACCAAAAAAAAACCGATAAGTCGATTTAAAGTTATCTTGTGAGCACATTCTTCATCTTTATTCATTAGTACCAGTTTGATTCAATAGATGTCGTTGCATGTATTTTACGTAAAGGCGATAAGTTCTTCTTGAACACAATAAATTCATATATTTTTTGATAGAGAGCACGGATTGCAATGAAACAAAAACTAATACCTTCTCTAAGTTACGCACAATACTTGTGCATTGAAACTAACCACATTGGTTTTGTAATTATAACGTGATACTTAAACAAACAAACATAGCCGAAGACTCACAGACTGCAGACAAACAGACAAAAATTAAAAAAATTGTAGAAATGGGTTCTGTTTGTTATCCTTTAACACCCCTACTATTTTTTTATTCTAAATATTTTCAATGTACAGAAACGCCACGTCTACAGATTTATTATATGTATAGATAGATAGATAGATAATGATCAGTTAATATAATAAACGATTGATATAATTTTGAAGTAACAAATTTTTATAAGCATAACATACATTGAATATAAAATCGTGTAATATACTTACCACTCAAAAGACATAAAACCTATTTAGCCTAATATGATAAAAGGACTAGTAAAAAACATGCATGCAAACAAGCATACACCATACATGCAGCATGCAGCATGCAAGCAAGCGTGCAACATGCAGCAGGCATGGTTTCTGTCACGGCTCCGGCGCTGCGGGGCTCCGGCGGTCCCATGCGAGCGTATCGTCGCAGATGTGTTTCACGCTCACAACGTTATACGAAATAAGCTTTAGAGTATATAAATGTTATATCTAAAGAAATTATATCAACAGTTGGTATAACTCACGTTTATTGTATCTTGTGAACGTTATTGAAATGAAAATATACCAAATAACTTTATATGATATGAGACGCACCCGTTACACATGGATCCTCTTTCGTAAAATAATTGTAAAAATGAACATTATTATTATTATAAGTTATTTTATGTTCTTCTCTCGTAAGAGAGTACAAAAACCCTACCCACGGGCCGGAGCCAAGTTTGTAGAAGGGAGTTTAAATGGTGAATGTGAATGATATTGTAGAAGAAGTAACTAAACATAGTAACCTCGTCCTTTTTGAAGTCGGTTAATAATATTACTTCCCTATTTGAATCGTAGTTTGTCAACCATTTCAAGTTTTAATGTTTTGCACGGAACCCTAAATTTCTAAAATAAAAGAAGTTTGTTCCTTAGTTACTCCTTATAACATGAACTATCTACCAGTAAAAGTCCCGTCAAAATCGGTCCAGCCTTTTCGGACATTAGCCGGAACAAACAGACAGACAGATAATTAAAAAAATAGTATATTTTGAAATAAGTTTGGAAACTTTGTTATTGCGAACTGCAATAACAAATCCACACGTGTATCAAACGACGGTTTTCAATAGACTTTCGAAATATAATAATAGAACGAAGGGTACTTTTGTCATGAACTGAAAGGAAATTAAATAATGATATTTTGCTTTTTTTCCGCACTTTTCTTTCGCCAGGTTGAAGTCTCAGGCAATGAATGTTGTAGGAGTAGAATGTTGTTGCAATGAATGTTGAAGGTAATGAAGCCGCTAAACAGCCTAATATGAAAAATAAATAATTAAAATACTTTTTAATTTAGAAGTTTAGAACACAAATAATATGTATTTGTTAAAATACACTCAACAAACCAATTTTTTTTTTCAGAACTTTCCTCCTCTTACTTTAGAAATTAGAGGGGGGACACAATTTAGAAGCAAATGTCATATTCGTCATCAACCATTGATTTAAGAAAAAAAGTGTTTTAGGAACCTCGGATTTCATTTTTAGCGACCTATCAATAGACACCCCAGTTATACGTATATGGAGATACGATATGTATGGAGAATGGAGAGCCACCTCTATTTTTATTTTTTATTCTAAACTACAATAAAAACAATTAATATTATATTTTTTCATTTTTATAGCGGTTCATAGAAGACACCCACTCTCAAAATTTCAACTGTGTCATGCCTATGGTCTGAGTAAAATGGCTGTGATATACGAACGGACAGGGACAGACAGACAGACAGACAGGGTGAACCTATCTATGTACCTACTGGTGATAAAATAACAAAAAATAAGTCGCAATCTGGGGACGATAATCAATTTATTTGGTGACAGATATACCATTCTGAGTACGAAGCTATTATTTAAGGGATAAACCTATTATTGTGAGAACTATTATTAAAATAACCCATTATCTTATTTTTAGACATGTACGAGTATATAAAAATTAAATTGGTTATTCATACCTGGCAACACTTTAAATTTATCTGAGAATGAAAATATTTCTTGGCGATAGATCTATTAATTAGGTAATACAAATTGATGACAAATATAAACTTTGGTGACAAAAATTACAATTCCCATTATTTTTCCGTTTGGTAGAGGAAGCTCGCGCGGTGGTCCCATATGCTTCGGTAGTTTAAGATTATCCTCTATATATTATATAAACCATAATATGCATTTTTTCTTTTTCGTCTATGTGGTAAAAAGGGTAACATAAAAACTTTTATGCAAAATAAAATTTACCAACTTCCAAAAAAAAAACACAAAAAAGTGGAAAATTACTTTCGGAAGGCGGTGGCAAAAAAAAATCAATGAAACAAACAAAAAATATATTTTGAGTAAAAACATGGGCAACCATACCATCAATAGGTATCAGAACTTATCACAAACGCAATGCTGTGTGGTGCTCACGATACTCGGCTACGCAGTGTACAACTGTACAACGACGACTTCAGGAATGTCAGGATCTCCAGCAAATTGAACGTTAATATGACTTAATTGATAGGACTGACTTCTCTGACAAGCTATGCCTACATCATTGTTTTCAAGTTTTCACTATCGTGAGATAAAGAAGAAAGTGACCGACTTGACGAACAGCGTACTTGCGAGAGTTGTGTAAGATGCAGCTTACTTATCGTATCGCTCTGTGTGTGTGTGTGTGTGTGTGTATGTGGAGGAGACACGTTGATGGCTGCAAAGTTCATCGGCCGCCGGTTAATAAACAAACGCGGACAGCGGCCAAACTTCTCCCCCCCCCGCCCCGACCCCCTTCCAGCCTACCGCCCTGCTTACAACATACTAGACTTTTCATAAAAGGAATCCGAAATTGTAAAGTTCTGAATAAGTAACAATCGCTTGCTGCACTTTACACCAAAGCGCGTAGTAAACTATCAGTCACCATCAGTGATCGGAATAGGTAGAGCTAATGTACCTAAAGTTCAAGGAACAGAAACGAAAAGTGGGGACTTCCTTACGACATTTTTTTTTCCGAATATTTTCGGAATCAGTTAAGTACATTTAATAATAATGTTATTTATTAATCAGTAAGTACAGTAAACTAATTAAATTCATTATTTTTCCTTTTCAACCGACTTCGACAACAAGGAGAACGTTTTACTGTAGATACTCCCATACGATAGCTAAAAGCCATTGAACGAAATGAATTTCGTGTCGCTAAAAATCTGTAATCAAATAAATAAAATACCTAAATAATTTTTGTTTCAGTTGAGAGCTGTAAGGATGATTGGACAAAATTGAGAAATTCTTTCGCCAGTGTCTTCAAACGCAGACGAAAAAAAAAAGTAGGCAGGAAGGCACGGCAGTGACACCCTGGAAGTATGAACAGCAGATGAGCTTTTTGTGCCCATTTATGGAGTCTCGTAACACCAAGACAAATATAGTATCTCCACCCGAATCAGCAGCGTCACCATCAAGCGTTACATTGGAAAGTCCACCAAGTCCGTATTTCAGAAGTGAGTCTCAATGCTCTGCCAAGAGTAACGCTTCATCTCATCAGAATATATATATAAAAAAGCTCATGAAATCATCAAATGACATTAGAATACCAAAACAAAACGCGAGACGGGAAAGAGGCATGGATGAAAATGATCTATTTTTTTAAGTATTAGTAAAGCCGTGAAAAGTCTTTCAATTATCGAACAAACTAAAATCAAACTAGATTTGCACAATGCAGTGACTCAAGCACAAATCCGTCAATTAGAAAAACAACAGACAATTAAAGTTTGACAAACTCCAATCAACATAACATCCTAGGTACAAAGTTATTCCGCCTCGGCAAGTTACTTCTCCATCACATGTATCACCACCATATCAACCGATACCTTTCGATCATCCACTGAATCGTCATCTATCGTTTACCATCCAACCGCATCGACATCATCGCATCTAATGCCATACCTTTCCCGCCCGTGTCGCCATCTCAAGCATCACCAAAACAAGTACCTTCATTTCATGATAAAAATCTTGCGACTTACTTACAGTTCGATTGATTATAGTGATTGTGATTAATTTAATAAGTGTTAATGTGAAATTAAAGACTTTTATGATTATAATAAAAAACTTGTTAGTATAATTACTTTATTCATTTAACATCTCATTTTTTTTTACATTTTTAAATATTTCTTAAAAAAAAAGACAAAAAAACATTTAAAAATATAAAAAAAAAATAGTTTTCCGCCGGTATCGGGAGCAGGGTTTAATAATATAATAATTATTATCTTTTATCTATGTAGGTACGTACCTTAAGCCACAGCTTAAGCATACTGCAAACCTTTCCCTTGTTGCTATAGATTTTCGAAACTGCGTATGTATTTTTTTAATATCCTTCTCAATTAAAGTGTGTATTTCCTCAAACTGCATTTTATTCATTCTGAAATATCGGTGAAATCGTTCACAATCACACCGAGAAGTATATACAAAACTAGTGGAACAGCTTTCTCTTTTTCTCAAACGTTTTTGTGCTATTAATTAATCATCTTTAAGTTTATTGCATAAAACTTGTTCGTTCGAAATCTTAGATTAACTACCTACTCTCAAATCATACTGTACCCTAGAAAACAAACAACCAAGAATTTGAGCGACGACATTATTCTGAAGGTTTGGTGGAGCTCGCACTCACACGTGCGCGCCTGTTTGTAAACACGGGCGGCGCGGCGATGTGCGCGACTGCGCGCACGCAGCTGCCGCCGGCGCGCGGCGCCCGCTAACCCGCGCCCCGCGCCCAGCGCCCCTCCTCTCTCTCTCCTCGCCCCGCCTAACACCGGTCGTACTTATTTGCCGAAGCCGCGTCGGCCCGCGGGATTTTATCGCGCATTCCTGAGCTGACTTCTAGCAACAGCACTTCAGCAAGTTATCGTGTACCTTTATAATGTTATGTGCAGAAAATGGACAATGTGATGATTAGCATACTAGAGGTCGCGGTCGTCATTTCTTTAACGTTAAAATGTGTAGAAAAATAGGTCGTTCGCAATATACACGTAAATAGACGGGTTTATTCATGATTATTGGGTTTGATCCTGTATAAGTAATATAAACGCAGTGATGAACTTATAAGTTATAAGGCCTTAAAGTAACTAGCTCAGCCTTGATTTTTTTTCTAAACAACTGAACAGAGTTCGGTACTTGATTGGCAGTGACGTGACGGCTGACAACGATCGAGGTTAGGCCGATGACCCGCGCGAGCCGCGCTGACATCATCGCAGCTTCCTCCCAACATTTTGTTGCTTGATCAAGCCTCAAACGTATTACAATTATGCATACGTATTAGTACTCGTATTACATTCGATTATGCAAATCACTAGTAAACTGAATCATATTAAATATTCCTTATTAGTACTTGTTATTTAGATACTGAGCTAGTTTTATAAACTAGCATCGATGATAATGTAAACAAAGGAAGCCGACACCTGACGGCGCTACGTGTGAGCCGAGAGCCATCAATAGCTCACGATTACGACGCGGCTTATACCCGCGAGCGAGCGCTGCGCCCGCGCCGACAAACAGCACGCGCGCCGCCTGACTCACCGGTGACGTCACGGACCCATCTCCGCCCGACCGTGACGCCCCACTTACGCACATCACTGTACACAGTCACCATGCACTACTGACTTACTGAGCGCTCATCACAACTCATGCAAATTCTCTTGTCTGTGTTTCTCATGTTTGACTAACAATATTCCGATCAAATCGAGCCTTTACCGCCGTTTTAGCGCAACCGACAAAAAACAAATTTTACAGGAGAAGGTTTTTTTTAAATATTTTTAAAAAGAAATGTGCTAGTAAATTGAAATTTTACATACTTTAATGATTTTCAGACATTCACATATATAATGGAAAAAATACAAAAATATTTAGTATTTAAGCTATTTATGTCGCTTAATTTATTTTTGCTGTCATAATCTAAGGTTGTTTTGGCATTTACGATAAAAATATAGTTTATTGTATTAGTAATACTAATGGAATATTACTAATACAATAAACTATATTTTGATAAATAAATAGATATTTTATAAGGCGTTTAAATGAAATAGTTATAAAATATTGAAAATGAAAATTTATTTCTATTAAACAATTGGAGTAATGAGATCAATCAGCATAATTATAAACTTAGATAACTAGTTATTTAAAATGAAATAAAGTATTTCTTCTCGTACGAATGATCTTAGCCCGTTTTCACTGAACATCAGGGTTATCATGGTTTTTACACAAAACTTTAATCAAATAATATTATATCAATCATTTGGAGGATATCGATCAAGTGAGATCAATATTGTATTAATATAAAATTAAATTAAATATTTTTAATACTCCTCATCCTCATCTGTTTCAGCCAAAGCATCACGTACGTTTCCATCATGCTTCATACTTAAATATTCTTGATGGTATCTGTTTGGAATCACGTTTTTGTTACACAGATCCTGTAAATCTTTGTATTTAGCTAATAAAAGTTTTTCTAAATCAAAGCTTACTCATAAGGAGTTAGAATCAGTTAATTTGCTCATTTTTTGGTCTTCTAAAAACAGTTGCTTACATTTTTCTTTATCTAGAATGTGATTTTTATATCCAGGGTTTGCTTAAAAATAATTTTGTTCTCAGGTGATAAATTTTTGCACTTCTCGCAAAAAGCACATTTATCTTTTTTAGGCAGATGGAATCCGATATTAAAATCCCTTTTAAAAATGTTACGAAATACTCTTTTTGATAATACTGATGATTCTGGATTATTTTCTTTCACGTGATTAACATACTGTAGATACAAAAACGATATATTTTGAAATTCTTGAGGTAAATATACTTTAGTGCTTTTATTGCGACAATAATGGGATGGAACATCCCATTATTGCATGCAACATCTCAATAAATGATTTTAACTGTGCGACTTCTACATCATCAGATTTATTATGAGGACGACTAGTTCTTCTGCCATCTCGAGTGGTATTCAGAGCTTTATTAGCATTTTCGATGGTGTATCTCATAGACATTTGGGATATGTTTAGGGTCTTAAGCAAAAATTGTTGACATACTTTAATATTCTGTCCATTGTAGCTGATAAAATAATCGTATGATATTTTGCGAACATTACTACTGGATCTTTTTCTTCCAATCGGTTTTTCTTTAGCACAAGACAGCAGGAAATCTTTTTGTCTTTTATCACAACTTAATCCCCAATAGTTTTCAAAAATATTATTGCGATCATCTTCCGTAAATTTATTTGCACATGAGTTACCACATTTTTTATTCACACAAGGGTTTGGTTGTATAGATTTCCCTACAGCAGCCTTACGATTTTTTTTTGCTAAAAGTCGTTTTGGTAAAGGTTTTATTTTCCTATATCCTCTTTTACCAACACTTGTTTCTTCTTCTATTGTTTGAACTGACTTATCTTCATCCGAATCACTGGACGATGAGGCAGGCTTCCATGAATCTTCGCTATCAATAGAGGCAATGCTGTCGTGGGTCTCCAAATTCTTGGACATATTTAGTTCTTGTTGGTCAAACAGTGAATTGGTGCTCGGCTGTATTAATTGATTAATGAAAGCTGGCATAATAGGAACATAAGTTTTTAAGTCTTTTATGTTCTGGTTATCTAAATCCATTAAAGTGTAAGTATTCTCAGTAGGTATCTGAATCACTGTATTCGACAAGTTTAGTTTGAGGTAATGGTGTTAATAATGCGTTAGTATTGAGCTCAGAATTTAAATCGGTATCACAAATATAATCGATCAACGAAGGTGATGTCGTATCGGTTAATATTGGGTCCATGTCAATATCGTTGTAGTTGTCTGTTAGTAAGAATTGATCTAGAGCTGGGGCCTTATCTTGCTGTATGTTCTCAGGAAAAGCAGTTCCAGGATTACTCTCTTCTGATATGGGAAGTGGTGATATTAACTGCATAATTTTCTTCATTCGTGACTATAAAAAACATATATGTTTTTGTCGCATTACTTTCACGGAAATAAACAGGTCACGACAGATTTGTTTATAGTAAACGCCTCATAGTCTATCACCTATGTCGGTTGCGATAACAAGTAGTGTCACTTGCGCTACAAAAAATTTATCGCAAGGCGCTTACGATAAAAATGCTTGTTGTCGCTTACGTTATGGCTTTAAAAATATGTGTATTTACGATAATTTTAGCACTTGCTACAACTGTATAACGGTTAAATTTTGGCGGGAAATGTCAACAGGGATAGATCCGTTATGGTTTAAAATACTGCTTACAATAAAAAAAGCATTTTCGACAAAAATGTCGCTTACGATAATTTGGCGGTAACGGCTCGAAATAGCCTGACTTTTGCTTAAAGCACAACACAATAGCAATCACGCAGATTACTGATAGGCCAAAAAAAATTAGAACATCTGCATGAAGCAGTAACTTTGAAAACATGTATAACACTAATACAGTTACCTATCAAAATTACTTTTTAACGGTACTTTCTTGCTTTATGCGAAACCATTTACAGAATCGTCCGAGTTTAATTTAAGAAACATAATGAGAAAAGAACTAGAGATGTCAGAGGAGTATCACGTATACCAATGGCTGCGGAACTAAAAAATAAAACAGAAAAAAACCGTTTTGGACCGTAAATATTCAAGAGAAGCTGATGGTCGACCTTGGTTTACACTTTTCATAAATCAGTATAATTATGTAGTATCAACATGAACACGAGATCCGATGTTGTTGAACCAGTAGCTCACGGAAATGACCAAATGTGGTAGTTGAATAATAACACTGTGCAGTAGAGGCTAGGGGTAAACCTTTGACCAGTTGACAGTATCGTCACGAGGCGATCATTTACGACATCGTAGTTAGATCGGGATCTATCTTATAAATTGGGGACATTGACAACCAGGGACTGGGGACACCTCATTCATTTTGACGTGTTCTTGAAGATCAGATTTCGATATGCCATATTCAATGGAAGTCGTGTATTTTTATAGCAGTTCTTTCATTCTTTGGAGTGCTAACTGCTCATAATCCTAAAAAATGGACTGTATAAAGTGCGGTCGACAAACGGAAGCGCGATTAACGATTGTGCGACAAAACTATTGCGACTCACCATAGTTCGAATGCACGCTAGTGCGACATGAATGTAGTGTTAACTAAATTAAAGTCATTTTATTGGAGAGAAGACATACTTAGTAAAAAGTTCTCTCTGAACATTTTTGGCATCCAAACGACCTCTCGTTATACAGTCGAAAAATTTTAATACGTTTTCGACCAAACTTAGCTTTATTGTGATAAATAATATTGTGTATATTATAGGTTTTGAGAACCACACGTAACACTTGGAAATCGTCAAAGGTTGGAATGGTTAATAAATGGATGCGTACTTTTACGCTATACTCACTTTTATACCAACAATGTAGGTCTCTACGAGCGTCAGTATAGAGATAAATTATTGTATTACACTCTATATCACAGTTGCTGCATAATACAATCTAATTGTAAAACATGTTGAGCAGCATTCATCCACAAGCAGTTCAATGTTCTGCGGACATATTATGCACATACTCGTAGTCGTGTTTGTTACTCAACTAAAATAAAGCTGCGACGCTGACACGGGCGCGAGAACGAAGCCAATGCTTATCGCCAGTATTTAATAGGATTATACAAACACGCGTGGATTGTTATCAGTTCACAAGCGCTCTACTTACGAGACGGGCCTGGAGGCACGCACAGCTCTGCTGTTACCCTAATCCCGTTCTGTAGGGGTACTATGACCACTTAATGCAGGAATGTTTTAGTTCTATTTCGTTTTTACAGTGTTAAATCACAGTGAGGTATCCACGTCATCCACGGCGTCATCATCGTCGTCGGCCTCCAATCTAACCGGACCGGCTGCAACTGAATACCAGTATTTTACATGGAGCGTCTGCCTGTCCGGATGAGATGAAGCGCTGATTACCAGCAGGAAAATCAATAGTGACCGATTCTAGGAAGTAAATGTGTAGCAGAAACTCTTAGTTGTTCAAACCATCAAAATACAAAGCAACAAAACCGTTTCTTTATCTTTGCTAGGCGCCGCGTTCGCTTAATGTTTTTTATCATCTAGATTAGATCGAATGTTTGACAGCGTAACTAATACAAACATAAAAATTGATAATTTAATTTTATTAATTGTATCGATCCAAAGGAGTTCCACTGCATAACCTACTTCTACTAAAGAATTTTCCTAAACACCTCACACTCAGTAAACCATAATCAGTACATTATTTTAATTATATAATAGTTTCTTCAGAAAAAATATACATTTTACATGGATCAATACAGTTTTGCAGTAAAAAGTGGTAACGACTGAAAAAGAGTATCGATAGTAACTGTAAGTACTAATGAAACCATTACATCACAGGCACCAGCGCCTTTCATAAAAGTTTAGACAGAAAATACAGTTTCGGAGTGTCCTCCGAAACTGTTTTTTCTGTCTAAACTTTTTATATACATTATATCTATCTATAGATTGTCTTCTATAGATAGATATAAGGTATATTATAATAATTATTTTATCCTGTGTCAGTACTGATGAATCTTGAGCACGGGTTTCGGCACAAAGGTAAATGATAAATGATGTTTATTTTGCAAATAGGTTTTTACAAACACTTTTACACGTCTTCTTTTTTAAAACTAGATGAGGCCGGTGTTTCGTATCTGACTACTCTGAGAAGAAACAACCGAAACAAACTCAGAGGTCATAGTCTCTTTTAAGGTCCAGACATAATCTTGATAAACTCACATGAGGACTATGCAGATGAGTGTCTGAGATGGTCTTTTGAAGAAAGAACCACACAGATTTGAGTGGACCTGTCCAGCCAGTGCAAGCATTTGTCAGTTATCATGTAGCTCGACTCATAACTCAAGGAGCTCAACGAAACGACGAACAATGCCAAAGAAAGGACATTTGTGTAGGTACAAAGGTGATCGGTCTTGACTTCAGTGAGCTGTGACGTCGCGTCGCAATGTGTGTGAAGAATACTTGCGCGGCAGGTGGCCCGCGGAGCCCGGGGACCCGGTGGGGCTCCAGGCACACGTCCCTCCTCTCCCCACACCGCACTCACCCACTGCTACCTGCGCCTTGTGGATTTAGAACTTGCAATTCGAAACTTCTCAAACTCACTTGCGTACAATATAACATTAAAATTGTATTTCACTACCACTACCCTGTTACTACGATTATAGCAACCAAAAATGTGATATTAATTCTCTAAGCCATTCAAGTTTGTCATATTTGTAGTTTCTACGCCCTCTGGCATGACTTGGTGCACTCTTTATTATTCTTTTAAGAATTTGATTTTCCAGTACCTTCACTAATCAAATCTGTATGTACAGTGTGTCCGGACATGGACTAGCGATATTCTAAATACTTAAATATAAACTATTTTAAAGTACAATTGCACTCTAGGCTTGGGTCCAATAGACCAATGCACTTACCCGCTATGTGGCAGTCATTTTGTTTTTTTTTTTTTTGTTGAAATATGCTCTATGTGGGTACAAAAAAAATCATATCTGTCAAAGTTTTAGTCATACTGAGATAAAAATAGGCTTATTCGAAACGCCATAATATTGTCTACCGTCTGCATTACAAAGCAATGTGTTCACAATTCCATAAGTTTTGAAAAAAATATGTGAAAGTTGAAAAAAAAACGAAAAATTATGCGATTCAACCAATAATTGTTAATTATTACAAAAACACCCCAGACAACTTTGTCTTTTTTTTTTACTAGATCGACAGATTTTGAGCTAAGCTATAATAAAACATAAAATTCACAACCTTCGTCGATATTCTTGTACAGTCAGATTTGCACTTCCATTGCAAAGCCATACACAAAGTATATGTCAGCAATATGTTGCGATGAATATTGACGCTGTGCCATACTTTCACACTTTGAAAGATAAACACTAACGCAGCACGTAAACCGTACGGATGGTAAGTGAAAGTAGCGATCACAACGCAGGGCGAGGGACAACTAATCATTTGTCCTTAAAACTGTGATTTTGTTCCAGGTGGTGGCTCCAGGTAGTGGTAGTGGACTAATACGTTCTATCTCGCTCACTCACGGTAGTAACGAACAGTATTTCTGGCCTGTTCTCGGATGGAATGCAGTGAATGCCATTAATGTCACTCTAGCGGTTAACAAATGCCTTTTGTGCTTGCGCATACGCTATGTTCAAACAACAATAACTCTTAAAGTATTAGACATACAGTTGTGAATTTTATATTGTATTGTAGCTTAGCTCAAAATCTGTCGATTTAGTAATAATTTATAAAAAGTTTTTTAGTAATAATTTATAAATAAGTGTTTTTGTAGTAATTAACAATTATTTGTTGAATCGCATAATTTTCGTGTTTTTTTTCGACTTTCACATATTTTTTTCAAAAGTTATGGAATTGTGAACACATTGTTTTATAATGCAGACGGTAGACAATATTATTGCCTTTCGAATCAGCCTATTTTTATCTCAGTATGACTAAAACTTTGAGAGATATGATTTTTTTGTACTCGCATAGAGCATATTTCAACAAAAAAAAAAAAAATGGCTGCCACATAGCGAGTAAGTGTATCGGTCTATTGGATCTAAGCCTAGAGTGTAATTGTACTTTAAAATAGTTTACATTTACGTATTTAGAATATCGCTAGTCCATGTCCGGACACACTGTATATACAACATCATTTTTAGTATATTCGAAACCAGAACATAGTTTGATAGGAATAAGTAACTGAATCGATTTCAATAATTTTTATATCATGTTATATTTTGTCCCAAATATATTTAAAAAAGGTTACGAGTTGGACACCGAGCGATACTTACTACCTATCCGCAATCATACGCGCACAACACAGGCATTAGGCGCGTGCGCACAGTAGAGCGCCGCGTGGTGAGTATGTTTTTGTGCGGACAACCAGGTAACATCACAAGCTTATAACTTTGTGATTTTTCATGATACAGTTTTGAAATTTTGTACATAGATTATTTACATAAAAATACTAGACACGTGTTTCAGGTTTCGCATATTCTAAAACTAATGTTGTATACATAATTATAATAAATCTGTAGACGTGGCTTTTCTGTACATTTAAAAAAATTACAAAAAAAATAGTAGGGGTGCTAAAGGATAACAAACAGAGCCCATTTCTACTATTTTTGTGTTTTTTTTCTGTTTATCTAATTGTCTGTATGTCTGCAGTCTGTGAGTCTACGGCTATGTTGGATTGTTTAAGTATCACGTGAAAATTACAAAACCAATGTGGTCAGTTTCATGCACAAGTATAGTACTCAGAGAAGGTATTGGTTTTTGTTTCATTGCAATCCGTGCTCCTTTTAAAGTGTTCAAGATGCAATCATCGTCATTACTTATGATACATTCAACGACATCAATTAATAAATGTGCTCACAAGATCACTTTTAAATGGACTGCTCGAGTTTTTCAAAAACTTATGAATTATGATAGCAAAAGGTACTCCATATGGCGCTGCTTTGAAAATCCACATAATATACAGTGATTGTTCGATCGCTTTCCATGCATTATATTTTAGCAGTTTAACTCCGTGCTCGATGGATGGCCTTGTACATTTGACGCCAGTTTCTGAATCACGGTGTTATGATTTTCCGTGAATGAACTACGCTCGCGACAGTATGTGGTCGTAAATTTTGATTGATTAACCTCCTAAATCTATACATAAACAACATTCAAATTGTATAAATTCAATACTGCATGTGTGCTGGTGTTCAAATTTTGCACAAAATATTCCTTTCTTAATACTTTATTTTTACAAATATTCCGTTTTAGGCTACCATTTGAAGGGTTTTTCAAATAGTATCCTATATATTATCAGTATCACGATATGTGCTTGAGGACATTATGCCCGTATTTTTCAATTGTTTGTCATTTCAGTCATAACAAGCATGAGAACGGCTATTCTTAGATTATATCAACGCGGAATAAACGGCCTAGCGGTTTCATGACCACTCTGTAAATTTAAGTGGTTGCAAGTACGAGCCCAGTATTAATTTCACTTTTTGTGATTTGTTTGAATCTTTTTTTTTTATTTTTGATGCTGTGAGATTTCCATTTTTTTTTTTGTACTGATATCTTTTACATTTCGATTTTTCTTCAACAATTTCTCCATAAAGTAATGGGGAAGTATGGAAGAAGAAGACATGCCGAGTCGACCCCAAATAAATTGGGATAAGGGCAGGAGAATGATGATGATGATTTCTTCAAAATCCAAAAAGTAGTATAGAGGACCAATTCTGATAAGTTTACATGTTCTTGCTGTAGTATAAGTATTTTTCTTTCTCTATTTGCAAATGAGCGTCTTTTTTAATTTTTAAGGATATTAACCGTTGTGTTTGGAACTCAAGATAGATCATGAGTTGCCTATATTTGCTTTCGTTCATAAAAATATAATAATAATAATTTCTTCTTAGCGTGCCGATGGCAAGCTAAATTGATTCCCCCCAGAAATTGACTACGAGTTCCTTTAATACTTAAAACAAAGATGTACTAAAAGGTTTTAGTTTAAATTAAAAGTAAGTCAGTTAATTAGTATATTATTTGTAGAAGATGTTAGGAATATACTATGATTTCACGTTCCCATCTAATGTACCCTGACAATGCCAAAAGAATACGCGGTCACGTGAGCGAAGCCGCGGGCACAGCTAGTGAATAAATTACTTAACTTTTACAAAATCTACTTACAATAACTGTAATGTCCACTGACAGACATCGCTAAACCGCGAGATGTAAAAGCGTGATATGCAAGACAAGAATTGGATCAATCTGTTAAAGTGAAACTACGATTTTGAATGATAATATGACATTACATCTGAATTGAATAATTTCGACTAACTTTTGATAGTGTTTAATACGTTCTTTAGCGAACAAAAATAAAATTAACGCTTGTGCTATTGAAGAGGACAAGCAGCGCGCCGGTTAGGAACAATTTCCATAGACAGAAATGACGCACTTTCATAGTCATACCTTAAGCCCTACATCATCATATCAGCCCGGAATCATCCACTGCTGGGTATTAGGCCTCCCCTTTCTTCTGCCACAATTCCTGGTTTTGTGTTCTGTTATTGTTTAGCCACGAGCTCCTCAACTAAAATGCCGTTTAAATCTATAACCGGTGGATCCTAAAAATAAGTACCTAGTAACTATTTAAACTGGGATTTAAGTCCCGATGGCAGTTATTATAAAGATTCGTGTCGGATTCGTTAGAGCATTGGGCTTGGAATTTAAAATACAAAGCTATTTTACGTATCGATGAGCGTTGCTTGCGTAGGCAACATTACGCTATTGCACCTCATTCACCGCGCCCATGCGGCGGAGCGGCGGCGGCGACGCGGCGACGCGACGTGGCGAGCTGGCGACATGCTACTGCACGACTACACTCACGTAAATTAACCAGTGGACCTTGTACACGTATTGTGACTCAACACTACATTGCGTACCTTCTTTAGAAGCCGTCTTAAACTGGATGATTTGTGAATGATTATGATATTCGTCTTGTTTTAAGCTCATTGTCTACTGCCATTTCTTGATTTGTATTACTGAGTGTTGAATCAAACTTGTGCAACTTTCCATGAACACTTCTAAAGTGACTTCGTATATCTATAGCAGCTCAATGTGAATACGGGGCTCCCGACCAGACCATGGCCGTCTTGCTGGAGTGTCCAAACACACCTGCGTTTTAGAGGACTTACTGTCAAAAACGCTACCGAAACCGCAATTAACGTAGGCACCTGGGTGTTAATAATCTGATAAGAAGTACCATCGATTCGAAAGAAAAAGAACAATAATATTAGATCTCGTATTTGCGAAAATAGACCATGATTGCCGAAGCGGATACTTCTCAAAGGACTCTGATGTACGGGCAAAAAAAAAAGTTGAGGTGTAGACTCAGGTATTACGTAGATCGATTATAACAAACAATGTCGATATACTTCCCGATTGGTCCCATAGAAATTTCATCAAAATCGGTTCAGTAGTTTGGTCTTTAAATCAAAATAGCTGAAAAAATGTCATACAAGTAAAAGAAATTGTGAAATTGATACTTGACAAGGATTAATGTGTGCTACGATAGCTATAATGAGTAAAAAAAAAACTTTTTGCAAAACATTAACCGACTTCCAAAACAAAACACGGAACACACAATGGAAAATAACTTTACTCTCGGAAGTCGGTGACTATTGTTTGTTTCATTGACTTTTTTGCCACCGACTTCCGAAAGTAAAGCTACGTGGGACACTCAGAAAGTTATGCGACACTAAAAAAATTGTTCTACAGGTACATATATTTTTATTAAATCTTTTCAAAGTACTCTCCATCAGCCTCTATACAAAGATTCATGCGTCTGAACCAGTTTTCAAAACACTTTTTCCAGTCCGCCGCAGACACCTCGTTTACAGCCTGCTCGAACGCAGCCAGCGCATCTTCCGGCGACGAAAATTGTATCCCCTTGAGCTGATTTTTTATTTTTGGAAATAAAAAGAAGTCACACGTTGCTAGATCAGGGTTGTAAGGAGGGTGACCCAGGAGTTTGACTGGTGTACTGTCCAGGAAGTCCCTCGTTTTGAGCGCGGTGTGTGCAGGCGCATTGTCGTGGTGGAGCAGTAGTCCGCGGAGCCCTGTGTTTGGTCGCTTGTTGCTCACAACAGAAAAAACTTCTGGTAAACATTTGGTAGTATACCATTCGGCGTTGATGCTTCTTTGATCTCGTAAGGGAATTGAGGCCAAGTGGCCAGTCAAATTAAAAAAGCTGGCGATCAAAATCTTCCCCCCGCTTCGAGAAACACCCAAACTGTCGACTGGCGCTTGGTTTCTGGATCGTATTGATAAATCCAGGACTCATCACCTGTTACGATGTCGTAAACACGCCGAGACGAGCCTGTTTCAAATTTGTTCAGCATATCACGGCACCATTCCACCCGGGCCTGCTTCTGAGCGTCGCGTCGGTGAGGTAGTGCGGCACCCAGCGCGATACTATCCTCCTCACGCGAAGATGCCCGTGTCCATCCCGATGCCCGATCCAATCTTTAATATGTGCTGAATCTCCTGATATGTAATTCGCCTATTATCTTGGATTAAATTTTTCACTGCTAGCACGTTTTCTTCCGTAATAGCCGTCAGAGGGCGACCGCTTCTTTCTTCATCCCCCAAGGTTGGTCGACCGCGCCTAAATTCGTTATACCAACGATACACGGTTGCCTTGGAGGGGCCTTCATCCATAAATGCCATTTGAAGTCTATCGAACGATTCATCCGGTTTCAGGCGACACTTGAAATCGTAAAAAATCATAGCTCTAAAATGTTCCCGGCGCAGATCCATTTTTCAGTAAGACACGATACTTTGAATTGGCTCGCAAAAAATGTGGAGGGAAATTTTGAAAATGGAACACACATATTTTTACTTAAAAGTAATCATATTTTCGAAAAAGATTGTAACTGGCCAGTCTCCCATATATAAAAACTATTTATCGCAATACTTTCTGAGTGGCCTGGTATGTACACGCTGTGATTGATGGGATAAGGTTTTGTAATTGATTCTGTAGTACGTAATGTTTTAAGAAATGCGGATATGTGCGTGACTGCGTATTTATTGTGACATGTAAAATTATCTCAAAATAAACTCATATATATGAGTGACATGTAAAATTTTTGTTCCGTATTTTAAAATTAAATTAAATTATTAAATAAGTTATATTAAGGTGTAATTGTTTGAGAAAACGTAATATAAATGCGTAAATGTTAAATATTGTAATAAAGTGGCAACATTTATATTTTAATAATTAAATTTCGAGTATGGCAACTCCTCCCTTCTTCCAACGCCGGTCAAGGCGGTGTGTCCATTTTTTTTGTACTGTGCTTAATAATAAAATTAAACAACGTTTATTCCTTCTCCAAGCCGTTTTATTTCGCTCCATCCACTGCCGATAATAACTGTAAAAGGTTATGGGCCCAGGCATCCGGAGCGAAATAAAGGAATATTGACTTAAAAGCTGTGGTAAAGCGGCGCGTGGTCCTGCGGTCAAGCAGAGGCAAAGGCGGAACAAGATGGACGGCGAGGGCTATATTTTTGGAGCTTCAAATAATCGCATGTTATTAGAAGATGTCGGTAATTGGCATACATGGAAATTTCAAGTAAAAGTCATATTGAAGGCGGTAAATGTCTTTGACTTGGTGGATGGCTCATCAAAATGCCCTGAAAATGAAGATGAAAAATTAACCACATGGAAGAGGTTAGATGCAAAAGCCCAAGGAATCATCGTAGCAAGACTGGGTAACACGGCTATGCTGCATGTTCAAAATTGCGAAACAGCCAAAGAAATGTGGGACAAATTAAATACAGTTTATGAACAAAAATCTGATATGTCACTCCACATATTACAGCAGCGCTTCTTCGAAGAGAAACTTAACAGTTCGGAAGATGTATCTACGTTCATAGCTAAAATAGAAGCCATTGTGACTCAAATAAGGCAAGCAAAGGGCGAAGTTGCCGAAAACATGATTGTTACAAAAATCATAAGTTCGCTAGGTGAAAAGTTCAGACACTTCGTCTCTGCATGGGACTCTGTGCCATTAGAAAAGCGAAATCTTTCGGAGTTGACAGCCAGGCTCATCATAGAAGAACAAAGAAACAAACTGTACCAAAACAGTGAAAACAGTAGTTCCACAGCGTTCAAAACGAACACAAACTCAAGAAAATGCTTTAACTGCGGTAAAGTGGGGCATTATAAAAAGGACTGTAAGGTAAAGAAGCACAAAAGTGATAAAACTGAAAACATCCTATTTTGTAAGCAATGTAAAAAGCGAGGACATACAAAAGAAAAGTGTTGGTATAACAAAGACAATAAACAACAAAGTGAAGATAAAAAACAAAACGCATTTGTCATGTCAGTGGTGTGTGGACTTATGTCAAAAAGTAAATATAATGAGTGGTTCTTAGATAGTGGTGCTTCTGAGCATATGTGCTTTACAGTGGACAGTTTCATAAACTATAAAAAGTTATTAGTGCCTAAAGACATTGTTATTGGGGATGGGACAATAATAAAAGCATTAGGTTATGGTGACATTAACCTAGAGGCATATGATGGTGTAAATTGGATTAAAACATCAATAGGCAGTGTGTTACATGTGCCAAGCCTCAAGGCAAACTTATTTTCCATGAGTGCTGCTCTGGATAAAGGTTACAAACTGGAGTCGACTGCTAACGAGTGCCAGTTTATCAAAAACAACAGTGTGTGTGCGGTAGCCCAGAGAAATGGTAAAATGTACACAATGTTATTCAGACAGTATGAGAATAATGCCATGGTTGGAAAAGTAATGTCAAATCTGAGGGAATGGCATGCCAAACTAGGTCACCAAGACATAAACCAAGTGAAAAGCATCTTGATGAAGCAAGACATTAAGTTCGAAAATAGTGAAGAAGAAACCTGTTTGCCATGTTTGAAAGGAAAACAACATAAGTTTCCCTTCCCATCCAGTACCCATAGGGCAACGAAACCAGGAGAGGTTATCCATATTGACATTGGAGGTCCAGTAGAACAAACTTCACTAGGAGGGGCAAGGTTCTTTCTGCTCATCAAGGATGATTATTCCAAATTTAGAAAGGTGTATTTTCTGAAGAATAAAGGTCAGTCTGTAGAATATTTAAAACAGTATCTGAAAGAAATAAAAGTTAATCCTGGTCACATAGTGAAATACATAAGAAGTGATAATGCAAAGGAATTTATCGGTAAAGAAATGGAAAACTTGCTGAAATCACATGGGATACAACACCAAAGAAGTGTAACATATACTTCACAACAGAATGGTTGTGTAGAGCGTGAGATGAGGACGGTGGTTGAGTCGGCACGAACTATGCTTCTGGAGAGCGGCCTAAACAAAAATATGTGGGCTGAAGCTCTCAACACCGCTGTCTACATAATTAACAGAACAGGTCCTAGTCGTGTGAAAGACAAAACACCATATCAACTTTGGTGGAACAAAGATTTTGATGTCAACGGCCTTCAAGTCTTCGGTAGTCAAGTATCTGTACATATTCCTGATCAAAAACGGTTAAAGTTTGATAGCAAGGCTGAATTAGGCTATTTCATAGGATATGGAGAAAATACAAAAGGATACAGAATATATTTTCCAGAGGAAGACAAAGTAGACATCAAAAGAGACATAGTATTTATAAAACAGTCTATAGAAAACAAAGATAGAGACAGAAGACAAGAAAAGGAGTATCACATAGTTTCTGACACTCAAGAAGAGACAGAACAAGTTTCAGAGGAAGAAGAAAGCCAGTATGAGGATATTGAAAACCCTGAAACAATAGAAAGTGAAAATGAACAGGATTCCATTCATTCTTTTCATGAGGAATCAATACTAGAAGAAGAGGTAGAGGAAGAAATAGAAGAAGAACAGGAAAACTCACAGGAAACTTCAGGACAGACAGAAGAGGCAACAGAAAGATCCAGAAGAGTAAGGAAAAAGCCAAGCTGGTTGAAAGACTATGTACAAGAAGACGAAAACATGTTCCTGAGCTACTGCTGTGATGAACCTGTTTCCTACCAAGAAGCTATGAAAAGACCAGATAAAACTAAATGGGAGGAAGCCATAAATAAAGAGTTGAAGACACTGGAGGAAAATAATACCTGGGAGGAGGTGACAGAAGTTCCTGATGGAGAAAACATAGTGAGTAGCAAGTGGGTATTTAAAATCAAGGAGGCAGAAGGAAAATCTCTGTATAAAGCTCGCTTAGTAGCCAGAGGATTTGAACAGAAGAACTGCGACAATCAAACATACTCACCTGTCGCCAAGTTAACAACCTTCAAAGCTATGATGGCTGTAGCTACCCAGAAAAGGCAGCCAGTGTATCAAATGGATGTCACGGGAGCATTTCTTTATGGAGACATCAATGAGACAGTTTATATGAGATTACCTAGTAATAAGGTATGTAAACTAAAGAAGTCAATCTATGGTCTTAAAAAATCTCCTAAATACTGGAATGAAAAGTTTAATAATTTTATGTTGAATGAAAATTTTCTAAGATCAAAGAATGACCCATGTTTATATTTCAAACAAATAGGAAATGACTACATTTATGTGTTATTATTTGTAGATGATCTGTTGTATTTTGGTAGTAATAAAAACCAAGTAAGTGACTTTAAAAGTTCCATATGTAAAAACTTTAAAATGAAAGATTTGGGTCTAGCCAGTAATTATCTAGGAATAAATATTAAACAGGATCTTGTTAATTGTGTAACTATAATAAATCAGAAAAGATATTTGTTAAAGTTGTTAGATTTATATCAGATGTCAAATTGTAAAACTGTATCTACTCCAATAGAACAGAATTTAAATTTTGAATTGTTACAGAAAGATAAAAGTGAAAATTTTGAAATAGAAAAAGCCTGTAGAAGTTTAGTTGGCAGTCTTTTGTATGCTACTTGCACTAGACCAGATTTATGTGTAGCAGTAGGATTTCTTAGTAGATATGTGCACTGTGCTAGTGTAGCTTTATTTAAATGTTTAAAGAGGATATTAAGATACATAAAGGGTACTATAGATTTGTCTCTAATATATAAATATGAGGAAAGTAGAAATGTATGTAAACTGCAAGGCTATAGTGATGCAGACTGGGCCGGTGATGTTGCAGACCGGAAGTCAACATCTGGTCAAATTTTTTATATTTTTAACTGTCCAGTTTCTTGGTACAGCAAGAAACAGTCTTGTGTATCATTATCGTCTTGTGAAGCTGAATATGTAGCTCTTAGCATGAGTATTATGGAAGGTTCTTTTTTTAAGAATGTTACTCAAAGATTTTGGATATAATAATGTTGATTTTGAAATACTTGAAGACAACCAAAGTGTGATTAATATAGCAAAAAACAATGACAGTAACAAAAGGTTAAAACATATAGATATAAAATATCAGTATATTGTGGAAAATGTATCAACAGGTTCAGTTAAAATAAAGTTTGTTTGTAGTAATAACAATATAGCTGATTTGTTTACCAAACCTTTGGGGAAAATACTTTTTGTTAAACTTAGAGATATGATATTGTCATAAGTTTGTTAAAGCAAGTAGGCACGTACATAGTGTTGAGTTTATAACATTGTTTAAGGTATCTTGTGTATGTAAAGGTTGTTAGGTATTTCTAGATTTAAGGGCTCTGCATATTTGTTTAGAAGTTTAAGGGGAAGCATCTCAGAATTTTTCTTAAGGGGGTGTTAAGAATAAATGTTTTGAATTGTTAAATTAAAGGGTTGTCTGGGAATTAAAATATAATGTTGAGGGGGTGTGTTAAATATTGTAATAAAGTGGCAACATTTATATTTTAATAATTAAATTTCGAGTATGGCAACTCCTCCCTTCTTCCAACGCCGGTCAAGGCGGTGTGTCCATTTTTTTTGTACTGTGCCTAATAATAAAATTAAACAACGTTTATTCCTTCTCCAAGCCGTTTTATTTCGCTCCATCCACTGCCGATAATAACTGTAAAAGTAAATACTCAGGAAAATTGTTTTCCTGATGATAAATTAAGTTTTCGCCAATACAACGTTACCGGTTACCTAAAAACAACAGATGACGTTCTAACTGCGGATTTATACGGAAAATTCAGGGGAAGTATTGTTTACTTTTATTTAATAACAGCACACAATCGTCACTTTATATCAATCACACATCTATGCCATTTTTTAGTATAGCTTTTTGCTAATTTATACCCTGTACTGGTTCATAATCGCTTTGTTGACAACCGGTCGTAAAAAAACAAAACAGTGAGAGTAATTCCGAGTGTTATTTATTATATCGTTTCAATATAAATTCAGTAATATAACGTGTATGGTCATTAATGTGCATTATTGTCTTAAAGTAATATCTTAATAATAAGTTTAATTTTTTTTTCCTATGCAACCTACCCACTTAAGAAAAAGTAATACCTTATGACAATAGAATCAGTTAAATTTAATATTCTGTTAGATGTATTGAATATAATTATAGTTAATCTGTTAAAGCTAATATAGCAGCCTACCTCATTTCATTTCATAACTGAACACTTTTCCCTCGGTTTTTTTTCCCCTTTTACCACTAACTTTTCTTAATTGGTCAATTCTATTAGTTCTCACCGTTTCTTTACTTCTTATTTTCAGTAACCTTTCCTGAAACCATGCCTGTGATGACCCGAAAGGCTACTGCTCAGGATATGGAGCTAAAACTGAGAACGGCCCTCCAAGAACTTAAAGAATCAAACCTCCAAGTCCAACAACTGTTACAGGAGAGAGATGAGAGTGAGGTGGAAGTTCATTCAGTTAATGGCAAAAACTCAAGCTTAAAACGAGAGCTAGTGGTCCTACATCAGCAATACTTGGACGTTGTTGATGAACGGGATCAACTGAAGGTGGTCACGGATGGTTTCAATAATTGTAGTAACTTGTACGAGGAGGCTTTAAATAAAATTAGGGACCTAGAAGATGAATTAATTCATGCCAATAATTGTATATCAAAGTTACAGAAAGAAAAACAACATACTCAGGTTAAAGAAACTAACATCTTATATAATGAATTATTAAATAGTAATTGTAACCCTCCTTAATAACCATTGATCTGACTGAAGATTCCTTACTAAAACAGAATTATACAGTTAACAACAAGAAAATTAAAAAATATGCTAAACTGAATAGAATAATTAAAAAATGTAATCAATTTAGGAAACAACATAAGCAATTTTCCAAAAATATTTCACTGAGGAAAGAGCGTGTTGATTTAGTTTATAAGTTAAATAATTACCAAATAAAATTAGAAGATAGTATAAAAATTTATGAAATTGATACTCGGCATTTGCAGGCTGAAATACAGGTACTTCAGGACTCACTTAGTTCCCTTTCCAGTAGGTATGTGAGTTCTCAGAACCAAATTAGGGAACATATTCTTGCAGCAAATGAGTTGGTAATGTGTCAATGTAGTTGTCAGTCAGTTACCAACCAAGATACTGTCCAGCCTGAGGTAATGGAGGACCCGTCCCGGGCTGAGAATTTATCTCAGGACTGTGTACTCAACCAAGAAAGAGTTAATATAACACATGATTATTTACAAGTGGTACAGCCAGGGATAGATGATAGTCAGGATTGTTCTTACTCAATAATGTTCTCAGATAGTATAGGGAGAGGTGTAGGTAAATTAGTTAGTAATAACCTGAGTTTTTCTAATCAAAATCATTGCATGCCAGGGTCAACAAACAGATAATGGCCTCAGTAACTAGAAATGTTTATAATATTAATACAGACATCACTATATTTATTGGAAATAGTTCAAAAATTAAAAAAGAAGACATCACAGACAGTGTAACTGAATTGTTAAAGTTGAATTGTCGTAAAATAATATTGTGTGCTTTCCCATACTTAGAAAAATTGTCAAGCAAGAAAAACAATTATATTCACATGCTGAATGAGCATGTTCATTTCTTAGTAGGTCACTATAGTGACAAACTTATATATCTTGATATCAACAGTTTTATTGGTAATCTTAAGTCGACACGGGGTAATGTGTATCTACCTATTAGTTGTAGACACAAAATAGCTCGGCTATTAGTTTTTAATATTCACTCAGACATAAATAGTATGTCTATGTTTAGTTCTATTATTAACACTGCGACTATTAGTAAGAATACTAATATTGATTTTTACAATTATTTTACGAACGAGGATCCATGTGTAACTAAAGAAGATTCTCAAGTAGGGTCCACTAGGACTAGGGTCTCATTGTCTTGTAATGGCATAGGAGTCTTGGGGCTCACTCCGGATGCTCATTTAAACTAGTTAGTAAGACAACAGAAGATACCAGTAACAGTAATATTACTATAACCAACAACACACAGGTACCTTCTTGCTCCCAAAAAGCTAGATGTAAAAAAGGGGCTAAGCAGAATTCCATGCAATTATTTCACCAGAATATTCAAGGCTTCGCATCAAAGCAATTAGAAATTGAATTGTTTTTAGAAAAAAAACAAAGTTTGAAATAGTTTGTTTCACTGAACATTGGTTAAAAGACTTTGAAATGCTTATTAATTACGAAAATTACAGTATGGGCAGTTGCTTTAACCGGAAAACTAAGATGCGTGGGGGTTCAATAATCTTAGTTAAAAATTGTATTAAATTTAAGTCTCGTAATGATATTGTTGATGTATCGGTTGAGCATAATATTGAACTGTCTTGTGTTGAGCTAGATAAGCATGTAATAGTGTGCGTTTACAGACCCCCAAATTATCAGAACTACTCTTTATTTGAGTCAGTAATGGAGGATGCTTTAGCAAAACTTGCTACTAGTAATAAATCACTCGTTATCTGTGGTGACTTTAATGTTAATATTTTAGAGAAAAATTCAAATAGCAGTAGATTATTACATCTTTTTAAATCATTTAATTTGTTAAACGTGTTCTCGGAACCAACCCGAATTACTAAAAATACTGCTACATGTATTGATAATGTTTTTTGTTGTTGCGACTACTTAGATAAATCCATTGTAAATTACCTTCCTTCTGATCACAGTGGTCAAACCGTTGTTTTCGAGTCCTACACACCATTACAAAAAATCCAGATAAAGTCTAGACAAATAACACCCAGTAATTTGAATAATTTTAATAATAACTTAATTAGTAATTTAGGCATTCCGGGATATATTATTGAAAATGTAAATCAATTTTATGAGGAATTCTTTTCGGTAGTTTACACGGAGTTTAATAATACAATAAAAATGAAAACTAAATCTATTTACCCAAAGTTTTTGTTCAGTGACTGGGCAACTAAGGGTATTAGGAACAGTAGGGAGCGATTGTTTGAGCTGTACGGCCTCAAGCCTTACATTAATTCAGAAACTTTTAATAAATATGTTGCAACATACTCAAAAATTTTTTTAAACACTTGCAAGGTTGCTAAAGCCTTATTCATTAGCAACAAGATTAAATCCGCAGATAATAAAATAAAGACGGTTTGGAAAATTATCAATAGTGAAACTAATAGAAATAAAAAATACAATAATGATATCACATTAGAAACCTCACGTGGTCTTCTAAGCTCTAAAAATGAAGTTGCTCAAGAATTTGTAGATTTCTTTACCAGTATCCCACTTAAAACTACCGAAACCTTAAATTCCTCACCCTTGCTTTCTATTGATTTATTAAGAGCAAATGTTTCAGCCTGTCCGGTTGAGTTTCAATTTAAACATATAAACCCCATAGCTGTCATTAAAGCCTTTAAGGAAATCAAAATCAAATTAACAGAAGATCTATGGGGAATGTCTATTAAAGTTTGTCAAGCTATTATTGAGACTATAGCACCGTACTTGGCTTTAATATTTAATTTGTGTGTGGACCAAGGCGTCTTCCCGGACCTTATGAAATACAGCAAGGTAATACCACTTTTCAAATCCGGGGACAGTAAAGATACGAATAATTATAGACCCGTATCCGTATTGCCGGTTTTCAGCAAGGTGTTTGAAAAGGTAATGCTTAATCAGATGCTTAACCACTTTAATACCAATAAGATCTTACATGAGAAACAGTATGGTTTCACCAAAGGACGTTGTACGACTGACACCGGTGTCACATTATTAAAACACATATTCACTGCGTGGGAAGAGGCACAAGATGCCATAGGAATCTTCTGTGACCTCTCGAAAGCATTTGATTGCGTAAGCCACGAAACCCTACTCTTTAAACTTGAGCATTACGGTTTGGGGAAACTTGCACTCAGTTTAGTGAAATCGTATTTGAACGATAGACATCAGCAAGTACAAATAAATGGTGTCAATTCAATGGGTTTAAAAGTAAGGATGGGTGTACCACAAGGCTCTATATTGGGTCCTTTCCTCTTTCTAGTCTATATTAATGATCTACCCCATTTATTTAAAAATCAACCTCAAATGGTGTTGTTTGCCGACGATACTTCTTTGATATTTAAGATAAACAGACGTGCCACAATTCTTGACGACGTAAATAGCGCCCTACTGCAAGTCCATAATTGGTTTACCGCGAATAATTTAGTATTAAATGGGAAAAAAACTAAGTGCATAAGATTTGCCCTACCAAATGTCAAAACTAGTGATTGTGACATAGTATTGAATCAAGAGAAACTAGAATTGAATTGAAACTGTTTTCTTAGGGCTCACGCTCGACTCAAGGCTACAATGGGGTCCTCATTTAACATCTCTTGCAGGGCGGCTGAGTTCAGCAGCATATGCTGTTAGGAAAATCCGTCAATTTACTGATGTAGATACCGCGAGGCTAGTCTATTTTAGTTATTTTCATAGTATTATGTCTTACGGTATTTTACTATGGGGACGGGCTGCAGACATCGAGTCTATATTTATTCTGCAGAAAAGAGCCATCAGAGCCATATATAATCTATGTAGGCGCGATTCTCTAAGAGAACTGTTTAAGGAAATTAACATCATGACAGTACCTTGCCAATACATCTATGAAAACATCATGTACGTTAGGAAAAATCTGCATTTATTTAGTAAAAGAGGCGACAGACACCACTATAATACTAGAACCAGGGACCATCTAGTTCAGCCAGGTTTCAGGCTAGCTAAAGTAGACTCATCTTTCATGGGGTACTGTTTAAAATGTTACAATAAAATTCCTCCCGGCATTCTACAACTGAATGAGACGAAATTTAAATCTTGTATAAAACGCACACTATGTAGGCAAGCATACTATAAGTTGGGAGATTACATTGATGATAAAAATGCTTGGCTCAATGCTGGTCCTGCTCCACAACCATAGGGGCAAACTAATTGATTACTTTGTGAAGTTATTGTGGAAGCTGCAGAAGATTGTAAACATATCTTTGCATTGTATAGATTCAGTCTCTTAGTATTATATAATTGCATAGCACATATGTGAGTTCTATGTACGATAAAGCTACCATTTACATCTTTTACTGACTCGAATTTGCCCTGGCGGTTGAGAGAATGTCATGCTCACTCAAATGTCTCGCTGATGGTGGCGCGTGTGTCGGGTCGTTTAGTTCCCTCCAAAATGGTTGAGTTGAATGATGGCTGATCCATGCGTCATGTTCGTGAACGGGCGCTGTCAGTTGTGACTGGTCATCTCGCAGCTGCCATGGATTATTGTATTTTTGAATTGTTATATTTATGTTTTTATTCTGGACGCTCTTACTCGCACGTCTTTCTACATCGTTCTCACATGTATGTTTAATCTCGACATGAATGATGTAACCGAGACTTTGTAACAACATAATGACTTAAAAGAGTGTCCATGGAGTTTCTTGCCCATTCTTCTCCATAGAGATCTACGCTTTCGAATGGGCAACTACAGTACTTTCACAAGTTATTATGCCCTGTGACTGGGACTGTAGCTTAGTTTATTTTTTTGTGTTTTGACATTCAAAAGTGCCTGTAATGGTATAATTGAAATAAATGCTTTGAGTTTGAGTTTGAGTTGAGTTTGATTGCTTTTACTGAACTGCATGTGTAGTAGTTGACGTGTGGTAGGGGCAAACTGGAGACACAGGTTTCCGATACATTTTCGTCTACCGGGCATATCTTCTTGTTTCCTAAATCTATGTTATTTCCCATTGCGCCAACACTATAAACCTAAGTACTTCAATATTTTAATTTTACGTCGTCCTGTTGCGTAATGTGTGTTCTGAGCGCAAGCGACACACATCCCGTTCGTAAGCCGAAGCGAGACTGAGCGGGGGTGTCGGGCGGCAGGGAACAAACTTCAAGACGCCGATAATTTAGGTATTTTCATTTTACGGTGAAAATAATAGGAATTAAAAAAAAAAACACAAGACCTGCTTTATACATAGGTAGTTCAGCTAGTATGCCAAGTTTCATGATCTAATTTTAAGTATTTTTTGAATACCAGCGGTTTATCGTTCGGTTTGGAGGTAACTTTGGATTTTTTTTTATCGAGAAAAATTTATGGAATCGTGTTTTCGTCAAACATAGGACTTAGCATTAATCCTCAACTTTACCGTATATTCATTTCAAAATTAATTCTGCAGTATTTTCGGCGTAACGAAGGATCATGCTAAACCATCTGAGGTAGTATGGGCTCTTAAGAGCGTTTACGTCTATCGCGCGAAGTCCAGTTTAGGTAATTCAATGCATTTTAACGCACACACTGCGCGCGTGACTGTGTGCGTAGCGCTGGCGCGTTCTCTTGCGCTATAGTCAAACTAACAAAACCACTTTGATCCGTTCGAGTGAAATTGTTTTAGTAAAATTTAATTTGAATTTGAACGTACTAGGATGATTAAACTACGAGTGCATAAAATAAGTATATAATAATATATTATAATTAATATTATATTAAAGCCTTTTTTTATTTATTCAAACATGAATTTGTTGATGTAAACTTTAGAAAGAAACCCAACTTCATTGATTATTATTGATTTGTGATTGATTAATAAATCTTTTTTATGCTATTCAAATAAATCACTTTATACGGATTTACTTATGTTAATTTTATATTATATTTTAACCTGACGTGATGTTCCTCTTAGTGACACCTGTTATGAGGTACATACAACAGGTTGGCGTTAACTTTAAAACAATTTATGTTCTTACTAAAAAAAAGAAGTAAAACTTTTCATAAATAAAATTAGTAGCTAAAAATACGGTAAATATTTGTTGTCACTAAAAATATTGTCAGTCATCAAAAATAATTTTTAAAAAATTGAATCACCGAAGTACCAAGATTTTTTATCACACTATAAACGTCCGCAATCCTTTCACGTGCGGCAAACAACACATATCAGGCAGAGCGCTGAGCGACATGTCCTCTCTCTAGAAAACCTCGCGGCGGACTGACAGTATAGTATAATGTACTCTGTGCGGACTGATTGGAAATTGCTCGCGCGCAGTGATTTATAGTAGTTTTCAAATATTTATAGAAAAATAATCACTGTAAATTAGTTGAAATTTTAAAGTGGATATTTTAAAGCATATGTTCTTTTATTATATTATGCTATTATTATATTAAATTAAGTAAGATATATCGGTGAAAAAATCATTTTAATTCCTTAATATTTCACATTGTTTGAACTTTAATTTGTTATAGAAAGATACCTAAATCAAAAAATCTTTAACATTAACTATTTTCCTTAGGATCTTATCAATTGATTAAAAAAAAAACTAATTTGGTTTGCCAGTAGTTGGACGCTGAAAGGGAAACTAAGAAAACCTCTGTTGAGTTATCTTGATAGAATTTACCAATACTCTATTAATTGAAATATTTTGTTCCATAACTCTTGAGACAACGAAATTTCCTAAAGTTATTAGTAATTATCATTTTTGTTAGATAAAGGGTTGATGGTATTAAAGGCTTTGAAAAGAACCTACTGTTTTGGAGTCAAATAGCGCATGGACGGCGTAAAGCAGTACCTAATTATTTTCTGTGTTCTCTTAGCTCTCATACCAATCTTTTGTTTGTGAAAATACAAGTCTAAATTGGGTCCAAAATAGTGTTTTAAGCCCAGTGTTTGGTTGCAGGTACTCGGAGATGCTTTCGCCACTACGACTGATCGCGTGACCAGTGCTGCGCGCGCGCCGCGCACCTCCTCACGCGCACACACACACTTTATGAGGTAGCAATAATTATTATACTATCAGTTATTTGAAATAATCCATAAATAACTCGAAATCTTTCAACTTTATCATATCATAAATGACAGGATTATTCAGTGTTGATGATTGCTGTTTTCAGTTTGTCAGCGCAGTGTGTAGCGCGATGCGTGGCGTGCGCGCTTGGCTTGCGCTGGCGGCAGTGTGGGGGCTGGTGTGGCGGGTGAGCGGCGGGCCCGGCCCTCCCCCCGCGCCCCCCGAGCTGCGCTTCACGGCCGCGCTCTACAACCTGAGCATCCCAGAGAACAGCCCACCGCGCACGTACGCGCAGCAGCCGCCCGCCGCCGACCCGCTTGGCGTGCGTCTGCCCGCGCCAGACGCACGCGTGCGCTTCCGCATCCGCCACGGAGACAAAGACAAGTTTTTCAAGGCGGAGGAGCGCACCGTTGGTGACTTCTGCTTTCTGTCTATCCGAACCCGCGCCGGCCACGCCGACGTACTAAACCGCGAGCGCCGCGACACGTACCGGCTCGATGTGCATGCCACCGCGCAGCTTCCCGGCGGCCGCCAGCTCGAAGCCGACGCAGTGTTGGCTGTGGCCGTCGCGGACGAGAACGACCTCAGCCCACTGTTCTACCCCACCGACTATGAAGCCGTCGTGCCGGAGGATGCACCGCTGCACTCCAGCGTTGCGCGCGTCACCGCCGAGGATGCCGACCTCGGCCTTAACGGCGAGATCTACTATAGCTTAGCGGAGCCCACTGACCGCTTCGCCATTCATCCGACGACGGGCGTCATCACCATCACCCGCCCGCTGTCGGCGGCCGAGAGGACGCATCACAAGATCACGGTGCTGGCTCGTGACCGCGCTTCCTTGCTCGCACGAGGTGAGAACGCGCCGGCCGCGCGCGCTTCTGTCGCTGTGCGAGTCAAACGGGTCAATCTACACGCTCCGGAGCTTCACGTACGACGGATGCCTGAGATAGTGGAAAACTCCACTGCGGAAATTTATGCCATCGTGGAGGTAAGTGACGAAGATGCCGGAGAACACGGGCGCATCGCTAGCCTCGAAATCGTGGACGGTGACCCCGACGGGCACTTCCGCGTACGCGCATCGGTGCAGGCGGGCGAGTACGACGTGCTGGTGCACGCGCTGCTGGACCGCGAGCGCGCGCCCGCCGGCTACAACCTCACTCTGCGCGCCGTGGACGCCGGCCGTCCCCCCCGCGCTTCCTACCTCACGCTGCCCGTCGCGCTCGTCGACGCCAACGACAACGCGCCCGTGTTCAGTCGCGAGGTGTACGAGGCGAGTATCCCAGAGACCGTGCCACCGAACACGCCCGTCATCAGACTCAAAGTGAGCGATCGTGACGAAGGACGAAACGCTCGTGTTTATATCGAAGTCGTCGGCGGCAACGAAGGAGAAGAATTCTATGTAAATCCGGATACGGGCGTATTGTATACTGCAGTTCCGCTAGACGCTGAAGACAAAGCACTTTACATTCTGACTGTGTCGGCCATAGATCAGGGTAATGCCGGTACACGAAAACAATCTTCTGCAAAAGTAAAAATTACCATACTCGATTCGAACGACAACGACCCCATTTTTGAACGCGAAGTGACCGAGGTGATGGTCCAAGAGAACGGACCGAGCGGCGCCGTGGTTGCTCGTGTGGTCGCTCGGGATGCCGATTCTGGAGATAACGCGTACATCTCCTACAGTATTGCCAACTTACAGCCGGTCCCATTCGACGTGGATCACTTCTCAGGCGCTGTGCGCACGACACGCCTTCTAGACTACGAGAGCATGCGACGCGAGTACATGCTGCGGATACGAGCCAGCGACTGGGGAGTTCCATATCGCAGGCAGGCCGAGATGCGGCTCGTGGTGCGGCTCGAAGACGTCAACGACAACCGGCCTCAGTTCGAGCGCGTCGACTGCGTGGGCTATCTGCCGCGACGGCTCGCCATCGGCTCGGAGATCGTCACTCTCTCAGCGATCGACTTCGACGCTGGTGACGTGGTGTCTTACCGGATCATCGGCGGTAATGAAGACAACTGTTTCGCGCTGGACGCAGGCACCGGCGTCATGAGTCTCTCCTGCGATCTGAGCGACGTTCGCGCTGACTCGAGATTGTTGAATGTGACGGCAACGGACGGTACGCACTTCGCCGACGCCACGTCGCTGACGCTGCACTTGGTGAGCAGCGGCGGAGCGGGCGCGGGCGCAGACGCGGGCGCGCTGGAGTGCCGCGATACCGGCGTCGCGCGCCGCCTCACCGAGCTGCTGGCGGCCGCCGAGCGCAGCAACGCACACCAAGATCTCTCTGATGAATTTTCTTTGGCTCCTTCTCGCTATGGAGAGAACTTACATGCTCCCGAATTCCTTGATTTTCCCGTCGAGGTAAAGGTAAACGAGTCGGTCGCACTCGGTACATCTCTAGTGAAGCTACGAGCACGTGATCGCGATCTCGGCTACAACGGATTACTTGTGTATGGCATCTCCGGGGGAGACGCTGACTCCGCATTCCGCATCGATCCAGACACGGGCGAGCTTCAGGTGATCGGCTACTTAGATCGCGAACGAGAGAGTGAATATTATCTTAACATCACAGTGTATGATCTGGGTACGCCCCAACACTCTATTTCTCGCCTGTTGCCCGTCACCGTACTCGACGTCAACGATAACAGACCACGCTTTGAAAAGACCCTTGCGAGTTTTCGTGTAACCGAAAACGCGCTGAATGGAACGTCTATTTTCCACGCCAACGCAACGGATCGCGACGCGGGCGATTTCGCACGCATCACGTACAGCGTGAGCGGCACCGGCGACTTCTGCGTGGAGCGCGACAGCGGCGTGCTGAGCGTGTGCGCGGCGCTGGACCGCGAGCGGCGCGCGCTCTACGAGCTCACCCTGCGCGCCACGGACGGCGGCGGCCTACACGCCGAGGCGCTGGTGCGCGTGGCCGTGGACGACGTCAACGACAACGCACCCAAGTTCGCGCTCGGCACGTACGGGGCGCGCGTGCGCGAGGACGTGCCCGCAGGCACGCTGGTGGCCGTCGTTGAGGCTTTCGACCCGGACCTGGGCGCGGGCGGCGTTGTCACCTATTCGCTGCCCGACCAGGCGCCCGACGACGTAGTCTTCACCGTCGATGCCACGTCTGGCACCTTGCGCACGGCTAAACTGTTGGACTTCGAGGAGAGACAAGTAAGCTATAAACTTCAATAACTGAGTAAATAAAAGATGCAAACAGAACTCTGACTCAAAATTTCACACGTACTAAACAAATTAAACTTATTGTAGGTATACGGCGTGACAGTGCGTGCCACGGATGGCGGTCAGCCAGCGCTGTGGTCGGAAGCGACGGTCATCGTAGAGGTACACACGTTACAATACACTCTTTCAACTCGTCATCGTTGTTTTATTAAACTGATACGTAATATTGAACGGTCAGGTGGTGGACGTGGACGAGAACATGCACGCGCCGGTGTTCGGCGACCACGCCGTGCTGGTGGGCGGCGTGCGCGAGGACGCGGCGCGCGGCGCGGTGGCACTCACGGCCGCCGCCTCGGACGCCGACCCCGCCGGCCGCGACTCGCGCCTCGCCTACTACCTCGTCGCCGGCTCCGGTATGGCACACTTCTCTGTCGACGATGCAGGTATGCACACGAGTACACGTTCGTTAACACTCACTATATTATTTTAGCATATTATTTTTTGGACTAGAGATTTGGTCACCAGTTACGTCCGACGTACGACCATTATCGTCACTAGTTTTTTTTTTAATATATAGGTATACTAAATAAGCCTGCGTTTGGCCGCAACTCGCCTGATACCACCACAATAAACGTGGAAGCATAGCGCTTTGTTTGTTAATTTATCTGTTGGATAAATTGCAATAGAGCTGAGGTAATTGGGCCGCAAGTAATTATTCTTATATTAGTTAGATTTGTGAAACGCTATGTCCTACCTGTTCGTTTCATGGAAGAAATTGGAGGAGGTCTTTGCCCAGCAGTGGGACAGTATAGGCTAACGAAGAAAAAAGGGGCGCGAGGCCGTAGATGCAGGCCCAAATCGGCCACGCCTGACGCCGCCTTTATCGGTAACACATGGATGTCTGACCGCAGGTGTGATCCGCACGCTGACGCCGCTGGACCGCGAGTCGACCGCGCACTACTGGCTCACGCTGTGCGCGCAGGATCACGGCCTCGTCCCGCGCCACGCCTGCGTGCAGGTACTTATCGTTTAATAACTGAAGACGAAAATTGGAGGAGCTCGTAGCTAAATAATAACAGCTGCTCGGATCATTCTTCATGTTAAGCCGCGCTTGCCTAGGTTGGTCTGTGGATGTGTGACCTGACCACCCATTACATATCGAGTTTCCTCCGTGCCTCGGAAAGCACGTTAAGCCGTTGGTCCCGTCTGTCATTTGTAGATCTTTGACAGTCGTTACGGGTAGTCAGTGGCCCGAAAGTCTGACAACTAGTCTTACCAAGGGGTATCTTACTACGCAGTACTAAGTAACAGGGTTTTGGAGGTCAGATAATATCAAAACGAAAATCAAGCAGGCAGGCAGTCGTTTCTTGTAAAATACTGGTATTCAGCCGCATCCGGTTAGACTGGAAGCCGACCCACAACATAGTTGGGAAAAGGCTAAGCAGATGATGATGAACTGAAGACGAAAATTAGTACTTCGTGGTCTTACTTGGTCCGGAAATTTTAATCCCAAAAAAAACCGAAAGGCTTTAATAATAGAGCCAGTGAAGTCATAAGCAGACGATGGCGATTCTGATCGGTAGGCTTGTGTGATGCGCAGGTGTACATCGAGGTGGAGGACGTGAACGACATGGCGCCGTGGCCGGAGCGTGCGGCGTACGCGGCCGCCGTGGCCGAGCACTGCGCGGCCGGCACGCGCGTGGCCGGCGTGCGCGCCGTGGACGCTGACGCCGCGCCCTCCAACATCACCTACTCCATCGTCGCCGGCAACCCCGACGGACTCTTCTCTATAGACGAACACACCGGTGCTGCACCATCTCTTCTTACAGAATATACCGCTTTCATTATCTTACCTACCTACCTACCGGTACCGCCCTCTGTGTAATGTGTAATCTCATGTGTAATTTTGAATACTTATACTACTAGCTGACCCGCGCAACTTCGTCTGCGTTACATTTTTTTCGCTCCTATTGGTCGCAGCGTGATCTTATACAGCCTTGCTCGATAAATGGGCTATCCGACACTAAAAGAATGATTCAATAGAACCAGTCGTTCCTGAGATTAGCGAGTCAACCAAACGAACAAACGTACTTTTCAGCTTTATAATATTAGTATAGAAGATATAAAACCAAATACTATTACAACAACAATTTAACTTTTTTAGACCAGTTTTAGATATACAAGGTGATTGGAAGATGGGTGCAAAGCTTGAAGGTGAAGATAGTACAGACAGTTTAGAACCATTTCAGCCATGGTTGTCTTAGACGAAGTCTTACCATTTTTTTTTACCTAAATTTTATGATTTTTTTTCGAAAATTCCCAAAATTTTAACTAAGCTGCTTATTTATAGCCAAATTGAATGATAAATGAATTCATTTTTATTTTATTTAATTAAAGTAATGTGTAAACAATCTAGCAAAAGAGGTTTTAGGCCTCTGTTCATTCTGACATTTAAAGTTCATAAAAAATTTAAAAATTATAAATACTTTTTGTAAACCTTATTTAAAAAAAAAACAAAGGGTGCTTTTTTTGTTAAAACCTTTTTGAAAACATGCTTGAAAATCGCTCTTTCTTGTGGGGTATCATTTACGCGGATATCTTACAAATTATTGAAATTAGGACCTACAAACCAATTTGAGGGAGAAATTTTAAATTTTAGGCAGAATAATTAAAACAACATTTGAATTTAAATTATTTATTTTTCATGTCCAAAATGTCTGCCGTGATTCCTAACACAAGCACGGCTGCGTCTTCTTACTTCTGTTGTTGTTATTTTCAACATCATCTCCAGCTTCATTGTTTCAAAAGCTGAATTAATTCTCTCCATCAATTCTTCTCTCGTGTTTATTTCAACATTCGTATACACCAGTTCCTTGGCCCGGCCCCACACGAAAAAGTCCAGCGGGGTCAGATCTGGTGAGCGAGCGGGCCAAAGGATGGGTCCATCTCTGCCGATCCAGCAGTCAGGGAAGCAATTATTTAAGTATTCCCTTACATTTAACGTCCAATGAGCTGGACAGCCGTCTTGCTGAAAGATGACTGTTCGGTCTCTTTCGAATATCGGGACACCGGTTTCCTCTATCAGCACTGGTAAATCGACTTGTAGAAACTGCAAATAATTTTCACCATTCAAAGTATCCGGTAAGAAGTGAGGCCCAATCAATGTCCTGTCCACAACCTGGTCCTGGTGTAATGTCCACTCCAGCCCATACATTGACAGAGAATTTCCCTTGAAACGACACCCGCTTCTTAAAATGTGGATTGTTGTCTTTGTCGGCCCATTCATGGAGGTTATGAAAGTTTGTAATGCTCTCCCTAGAAAATTTGCTTTCATCCGTCCACAAGATTGATTTCAGGAACCAAGCATCTTCGATGTCTCTGTTGAGGAAAAAACGGCAAAACTGTATTCTTCTTTGGGGATCTTGCTCTTCCAGACCTTGCACACCCCTGCCATGGAACGGATATTTGTCATTTTGGTGCATTGTATGCCACACCTTCCATTGTGAAATGTTTAGATTTTGAGCTACTGCTCTGGTACTGGTAGTAGGATCCGCTTGAAATGCTGCCAAAATGTCTTCTTCGACGTTAGTTTCGTGTCTGCCTGGGTTGACTCCAGGTTCCACACGGTGAAACCCATCTTGGGCAAGTCGACGAAAAGTGTTGTAAAACACTCGCACATTCGGTATTCTGCGATTCGGATAGCGTTCTTGATACATTCGTCGCGCCAAGGATCCATTGCCGTCTGCTCTGCCATACATAAGTACGATATCCGCATATTTCTGATTGGCAAAAGTAGCCATAGCCACTTAACAATTAAAAAAACGGCGTAGGAGCGCACTAAATGTCAACTCAACACAATTAACTCAAAAATCAACACGTGCAGGAGTTTATTAGAATTAGAAAGCATTTTTGTTACGTTACAGTTACGACTGGACACGGTGAAACAAAAATTTTCAAAACTAACGCAAACAACACGTGCAGGAACACGAAGGGCTACAACTGAACACGGTAAATTGCGAATCAACACGACAACGTCCTCTCACGTGGGCAACTGTAGTTTGACTAATTCAACTAATTGTAATAAGTAAAAGATCTAACCGCTTCAACACAGAGTGACTGACCCTGACTAAAAAAAATACGACTTTGTTGCCTTAGTAACTAATACCATTTTGCTGTAAAAACCAACGTATTATCGCTATTTTCTATTCACTGGGCGTTCTACCTGGAAATGCCGTCGCACCGCGCGCTGCGGCCATTGTTTAGATAATCCCCTCAATTTGCATGTGCAAAAAATTCTTAGAATTGAACTAAGTTATCATTTCGAACACATATATAAATAAAATAATCAATAAATCAAAAAAAACAAATAAATTTCGAATAATTGATGCTGTGTAACGTTCGACATCTCATATTTGTACGCCGTTCAGGCAAAACATGACTGAAGCAATTATAATTGGATTTAACATCTTGCATGTTATGTGTGTATACTCATGTTTTGAACAAATAAAAAATTATCTTATCTTATCTTATCTTACATAAAGTAATTTTTTAAGCAAAAATTTTGTTTCAGTTAGGCTGCCTAAAATTTGAAATTTCTGCCTCAAAATGGTTTGTAGGTCCTAATTTCAATAATATTTGTAAGATATCCGCGTAAATAATACCTCAAAGGAAAGAACGATTATCAAGCATGTTTTCAAAAATGTTTGAACAAAAAAAACACCATTTGTTTTTTTAAAATAAGGTTTACAAAAAGTATTTATGATTTTTTAATTTTTTATGAACTTTAAATGTCTGTACAAAAAATGTCTCACGACACAGAAGCCTAAAACCTGTTTTTCTAGATTGCTTACGCATTATTTTAATAAAATAAAATAAAAATGAATTCATTTCTCATTCAATTTGGCCATAATTAAGCAGTTTAGTTGAAATTTTGGGAATTTTGGAAAAAAAACATAAAAATTAGGTTAAAAAAAATGGTAAGACTTCGTCTAGGACAACCATGGCTTAAATGGTTCTAAACTGTCTGTACTATGTTCGCCTTAAAGCTTTGCACCCATCTACCAATCACCTTGTATATAAATGTCAATATTATCAAATATGAAACCAAAAACTTTTAACAACCGACATCAATGCAGTTTACCCGGCGAGGGTCATTCTTTCACTGAAAATCTTAACACCGCGATTCAGAAATTGGCGCCAAATGAACAACGCCATCTAGCAAGGAGTTAAACCGGTCAAATTTAATGCACGGAAAGCGATCGAACAAACAATATAGGCTATGAAGATTTTCAAAGCAGTGCCATCTAAAGTACCTTTCGATATCATAACTTTTTGAAAAATCCGATAAGTCGAGTTTAAAGTTATCTTGTGAGCACTTCATATTTATTCATTAGTACCAGTTTGATTCAATAGATGTCGTTGCATGTATCTTACGTAAAAGCGATAAGTTCTTCTTGAACACAATAAATTCATATATATCTTTTCATAGTGAGCACGGATCGCAATGAAACAAAAACTAATACCTTCTCTAAGTTACGCACAATATTTTTGCATTAAAACTAACAACATCGGTTTTGTAATTTTAACGTGACACTTAAACAAACAAACATAGCCGAAGACTCACAGACTGCAAACAAACAGACAAAAATTCTAAAAATAGTAGAAATGGGTTCTGTTTGTTATCCTTTAACACCCCTACTATTTTTTTTATTCTAAATATTTTCAATGTACAGAAACGCCACGTCTACAGATTTATTATATGCATAGAATAGAAGATAATAGAATAGATTGTTTTCAATGAAATGCATATTTCATTTTTTTTTGAAGATTTCCTATTTTCTTCAATTATTATTTATTATATCGAATTTTTAGACTAAAGTTTCTTTTGACATTGGTAACTGATACTTTTTACAAGAAAATCACATTTATGAGTAAAGTGCCTAAAAATTCATACCCAAATATCGGTTTCTATGACGGTCAATTTCTTCGTCAACCTACTATCTCGGAAAAATCCTTATTAGCTATTCACAGAGCATAAAAACTAAAAAAAAATATCCGAGGTACCTACGCGATAAATGTTGATTATTGCTGACGAAAGTGGAATGGGGATGGGGCTACTGGAAAAACAAAAATAATCATAATTATGACGTAACGACTACTCACAATTTTATCTAGGTTTAGTCTCAAGCTTTTGGGTCTCTGCGCCCCATTTAATATCAATACCGATTCGCTCACGATTCTTAGCGCTAGATCCCTTTTGTCATAACTATCCTTAAATATTTTCTACTCATGATACCTCATTAGATAGCTACTTAAATGAGTACTTGACCAATAACTTATACATTGAATTACATACAAATATTTAAAAAAAATGCCTTCCTTTACATAGAGGATTTTCTGATATTTGCGAATGAATTTTTGTCACTAAACCCATGAATGTGGTTTTCTTGAAAAAAATAATAATATCCAGTTATCTGTGAAAAAGTGTCAGTTACCTACCTATTACAAAAAAGTTTTTGTCGTAAAATCCGGTATTTTAAAAATAATTGAAGAAAACACGAAATTAAAAAAAAAACAAAAAAACATGAAGTATTTCATCGACAACGATGAACATTATAAACAGACCACATTGGCGTTTAATGGATGCAATAGACATAGATAACGCAAGTATCACGATCTGTAAGGAAACCAAGCGTGCCATTTTTTGACTGCCTACTATGACGTCACAAGCACTATTTAGGGATGGGAAAACCAAATCAATGAGGGATTTTCTTTTTAAACTCTTCCCTAGTCGCTGGATAGATGGCGCTGAACTTGGTAAGTTACTGCAAGGAACGGAACGTCACAATACATAATTTCACTTGGACGTAATTTTGAGACCGTAAAACGAAACGTACAAACTCAACGAAAACAACGAACAAACAAAACCGAATTTTAACAAAGCGCGAGAAAACTCCGTTATATTCGGAAGCTTATGCAAACGAAAGTGTCAGTCAACGAGCGTTGTGACGTGACGCAATGTTTTTTTTCCAAGCGTTTTGTCTTTGGCACCTAGTAACGTAGTCAGTTCAACGCCATCTACAAGAGTTCTTGGAAACTATGTTTTTTTTTAATACTTAAAAAGAAAAGCTCTCATTCTAATAAGACGCCGCCGCCGCCGCGTGCGGCACCCGCCTCGGCCCACCTAGCCAAATAATGCTATTTTTATGAGTGATTTACGTCCAAGTTTAAATGGCTGATTATTATAAAAGTTTATTTTTATAAAAAAATCAAGTTGATTGTTTTTTAAGTCAAGTATAAATATACGAGTAAATAAAAAATATTATGCCTTGAGATTAAAGTACGATAACGATCTGAGTAAGTTTTTAGACTAGAAACCAACTTTAATGTAGACCGTACCTACACCATTGCAAACTAGAATCGACTACTTGGTTTGTCAAGAATGCCCGGTACACATTGGTCAAACGTAACATGAAATGTAACACACATTGAAACAAATTCGCTTAGTTATTGTGTTACATTTCATTTTCTTTTAAATTACCATCACATGGAAAACTAAAAAATCACGAAACGTCAAGATTATTTATTAAAATTGTCTTCATAATACGGATAAAATACAAAATCATTTCTCTGTGTCCGACATTGATTCTCGAGAATCGCTTTGTGTTGCTTACGATTAACAGCAATAATCGCTAAAATTGACAGAAAAATTATAAAAGCACCAGTACTACGAAACCGAACGATATACGATAATATCACTTCTTTCGATATTCATTACTTGTTAAAACAGAACGTTGCAGCAAACTGTCCAAGTAAAAGCCGCAATGCATTACAAAATATAAAATACAGTATTTTAGCTATTATTATTTGAAATATAAAACACAAAATTACAAAGTACGTGGGACACTCAGAAAGTTTTGCGACACTAAAAAAAATTGTTCTACAAGTACATATATTTTTATTAAATCTTTTCAAAGTACTCTCCACCAGCCTCTACACAAAGATTCATGCGTCTGAACCAGTTTTCAAAACACTTTTTCCAGTCCGCCGCAGACACCTCGTTTACAGCCTGATCGAACGCAGCCAGCGCATCTTCCGGCGACGAAAATTGTATCCCCTTGAGCTGATTTTTTATTTTTGGAAATAAAAAGAAGTCACACGTTGCTAGATCAGGGTTGTAAGGAGGGTGACCCAGGAGTTTGACTGGTGTACTGTCCAGGAAGTCCCTCGTTTTGAGCGCGGTGTGTGCAGGCGCATTGTCGTGGTGGAGCAGTAGTCCGCGGAGCCCTGTGTTTGGTCGCTTGTTGCTCACAACAGAAAAAACTTCTGGTAAACATTTGGTAGTATACCATTCGGCGTTGATGCTTCTTTGATCTCGTAAGGGAATTGAGGCCAAGGGGCCAGTCAAATTAAAAAAAGCTGGCGATCAAAATCTTCCCCCCGCTTCGAGATCGCTTCACTTTGGTAGGCGTTGGTTCATTTTGAAACACCCAAACTGTCGACTGGCGCTAGGTTTCTGGATCGTATTGATAAATCCAGGACTCATCACCTGTTACGATGTCGTAAACACGCCGAGACGAGCCTGCTTCAAATTTGTTCAGCATATCACGCCACCATTCCACCCGGGCCTGCTTCTGAGCGTCGGTGAGGTAGTGCGGCACCCAGCGCGATACTATCCTCCTCACGCGAAGATGCCCGTGTAGGATCTCGTGAACGCTTCCCATCTTTAATATGTGCTGAATCTCCTGATATGTAATTCGCCTATTATCTTGGATTAAATTTTTCACTGCTAGCACGTTTTCTTCCGTAATAGCCGTCAAAGGGCGACCGCTTCTTTCTTCATCCCCCAAGGTTGGTTGACCGCGCCTAAATTCGTTATACCAACGATACACGGTTGCCTTGGAGGGGCCTTCATCCATAAATGCCATTTGAAGTCTATCGAACGATTCATCCGGTTTCAGGCGACACTTGAAATCGTAAAAAATCGTAGCTCTAAAATGTTCCCGGCGCAGATCCATTTTTCAGTAAGACACGATACTTTGAATTGGCTCGCAAAAAATCTGGAGGGAAATTTTGAAAATGGAACACACATATTTTTACTTACAAGTAATCATATTTTAGAAAAAGATTCTAACTGGCCAGTCTCCCATATATAAAAACTATTTATCGCAATAATTTCTGAGTGGCCTGGTACTATTAAGAATACAAAGTAATCCAGCCCAGCATGGGCTAAAAGCAGAGTAAAAGAAGATTAATCAGTAAAACAAAGTTTCCTTTCATGAACACTAGATTCTTAAATGTACTGTCAGACAAACAGCTTCTTGTTGGATAATGAATAAAACCTGCTTAAGAAAACAATTTTTCTACCGGTACAAAATGAGCACAAACTTGTGATAAATTGTATGAACACATTTTTTATATAAATTGGATATTTGATTTTAATGTTTTTTTTTTCTGTTAAAAATGTATGTGTGTGTCTTGTATTTATGTTAAAATGTATTTTGAAGCCTTAAGTATTTGAAATACTAACTAAAAAATACCTCGGCTTTAGGTATTTGAAAGACGAACTACCAAATACGTTTTTGTATTTCAATTACGTATTTTAATTACATACAAGTAATTCAAATACGAACAAATATGAACACCAACATGGATTTTTAAAAGATCGCTCCACCACATCCAATCTCGTGGTCTGTAGTGACTATCTTTCAGAGCATATGTCCAGGAGGGCTCAGGCCGACGTTATATACACTGACTACAGCAAATGTTTTGATCAAATCGATCATGCGCTTCTAATGCGTAAACTGTTAGGGATTGGTGTGAGAGGTAGCATGTACAGATGGTTTGTATCATATGTTGAAAATAGATGCCAGACTGTGGTCCTCAACGGTTATATTTCGATAGCGATGTACATTCCGTCGGGGGTTCCCCAACGATCCTTATTAGGACCTCTTTTATTTAATATTTTTATAAACGACATCGCCTCTTGTTTCCTAAATTCGAAAATTTTATTGTATGCGGATGACATGAAAATTCAGAGTCAAGTGTCAACCTTTAATAATGAAGTTAATCTAACTGATAAGAAACAATTATTATTTGTGATTAACAAAACTTATTCTAATTTGACCACACCAAGTCTTTAAATCTCCAAGTGATTTTTTATATGATTTAATAAAATAAAAAAACTTGATTTATTTAATTGGCGCATTGGCGTAATTCACAAAATCAATTTGTTGTCTGTTTTAGTGGAAAAATTTAAAACAAATCTTCCCAATGATTACCATGATTTTAATCACATTGATTTTTTTATTAGAAAATTATTTGAAGTGAAATATATGATTACTGTAAATCGAGAAAGAAATTGATTGATCCAAAATCAAAAATAAAAATTCAACAAAAAATAAATTATTTAATGGCCTGACAAGCTTGAAAGCCACTGGACCATTTTTTTAGCTAATCAACCAGTGCGATTCCCGAAAAAGTATTTTTCAAAATTCTAATGCTACTTAATTTAATTCTAGTTTTAGTTTTTGACAAAATCAAAGGCTTCTTCTTCTTGTCGATTCAATGTTATTCCTTAATAAACAGTTGTGTGTGTGCCCAGTAGGTGGCCACGTTTAAATCAAGGGCTGAACCCCGTCGACGACTTTTCTCTATTCCATGTAGAAGGCTATCTCAAAACACATACTGTATATACAGCGTCAAATTAATTTACCTAGCGAAACTTTACCCTCGTGTTACGTATCAATATCGAAAATGAAACAAAAAAAAAACTTTTTTTTCGGATTCTGTCGCGTAAATTAATGCAACCAAACGATTGTTGTATTATGGTTTATTACTCGAATCAATAAAATCTGCTGTGGCGGCTCGGAACATCTAACGTACATCTGCGCAAATAGCACATTAGTTTATTTTCTTACGTTTTTTGCAATTTGAAGGTCAGTGTCAGGTTGTATGTAGGTAGATTAAAATATGATTCGCGACCGTAGGTAACAAATATGGCTTTTTATATAATGTATGTCTGAAATAAATTAATTACTTAATAATAATAATTCAGCGTCAGTCAGTGTCTACATGTATGTGCCCGACCCAGTTCTCGAGAAAGACCATGTCACGCTGGACTGGGATCGGCCTATTGTCACCAATAAGCCTGATATAATAGTAATAAACCGAACAGCGCGCCGCGTAATGATAGTCGATGTTACCATCCCGCATGGCGAGAACCTCGTGAAAGCTGAGAAAGAGAAACAAATAAAATATCTCGACTTGGCACACGAGGTTGTCGGCATGTGGAATGTGAACTCTGCTAATATTGTACCGATTGTCTTTAACCTAACCACCGGGAGCTTGGACCCGGCGGACCACTTTTTTTAATATTTTTAAATGTTTTTATCAAGAAATATTGAAACTAGTAAATAATAAGATGAAATATCGAACAAAGGACACAATAATACTTTGAGTCTCAGTTCATTTAATCCTATTGAATGACTTTTCATGAAATAGTTATTCAATGGGATTAAATGAACTAGAGGGTTGTATTGATGATTTTAATTATTATAATTCTGTTAATTCATATGTGTTACGGTTGTGAATTATATTTTGTTAAACACACAGGCTGACACTGACCTGCAAATTGAAAAAACGTAATAAAAATTGAATTTCGGCGGTGCATTTGCGTGTAAATTGCGAGCTCACTCACACAAATGAAACGATTCCTCCATCGCCAACTCGAACCATTTTTTGTTGTATTGTTATTACTTGTCCTTGACCGCACGGTCACACAGTGCGATGTAGAGAATCTATAGAAAAACAACGCCATCTAGTAGTATCGATGCCACTTAGCATCGATGCTACCTAGTATCTAGGCCGACTCCTAGATGGCGTTGTCTCTGGCAATTAGTGAGCCGCTGGTACTGCCATCTGTTGAAAAAATGGAGGAAGGAAAATAGCCAGCTCAGTAGCCAGACTTAGGGAGGGAGCTGTCATATTTCTTTGTATGGGATTGGGCATCTGTACGTAGTATTATATTATGTGACTCAACTAATTAGTGCGAAATTCGGTCCATGAGACTCTTAGCCTTTGCCTCCGGCAAAACATCTCCAGACCGCAACCTTCTTTTTCTCGACTTGTCAATATTCATACTCAATTTACTTTCAATATACTAGACGACCTAATTAATGCCTAGATAAAAAGGCTCTGTTGCATTTTTAACATTACTTTCGCGTATCGACACCGCATTAGATCGCACCCATGCAGTGCAGGTTTTCATAATATTTTTTTTACTGTACAGGTGAGATAGTGACGACGGGTCGCGTGCTGGACCGCGAGGCGGCCGCCAGCCACGCGCTCGAGGTGCAGGCGTCCGACGGCGAGCTGGCGTGCACGGCGCGCGTGGCCGTGCGCCTGCTGGACGTCAACGACCACGCGCCTGTGTTCGCGCAGCGCTTCTACGACATCCGCGTGCCCGCGCCCCCCGCGCCCCCCGCTCCCCACGAGCCCAGCGTGCACGCCCTGCCACAGGTGCGCTCGTCCATACGACTTGTTCTAACTGCCAAGTAAATACGTCAAAGTTATTCATGCATGCTTTAACCTTTAACATTGACGAGTAACGCGTGGAGTGGTAATATTTATTAATTTCATAAGGTGGTACTCCTGCACCGTAGCGAGAGCCATGAGAAGTGTTCCAGAAAAGTCATAACCGGGCGAGTTCTAACAATATTGTGTGTGGAGTGTTAGTGTGCATCAGCGTGGTGTTCTCCACAGGGCGATGCGGCCGGCGCCGACGCAGCGCCAGCCGACGAGAGCAGCACGGAGTGGGAGGCCGACGACGACGACGAGGGCTCGGGTGCGCGCGCGCCCTGGGACCTCTACGACGACCCTGCGCCCGTCGGCCTCTACGTCGCCACGGTGAGGCTTCACTTGCATGTCTCTGCACGCTCCAGTTATCACAGCTGCAATGCGAGTGTCGTTGTTATGGTGCTGTTCCTCTGGCAGGTGGTGGCGTTCGACTCGGACGAGGGCGCCAACGGCACCGTGCGCTACTGGGCGCGCGCCCGAGGGGCCGCGCGCGGCCTGCTGCGCGTGCACGCCGCCAGCGGGCGCCTGTACATGGCGCCGCGCCTGGCGCTCGCGCCCGGCGACTCCTACGACGTCACGGTAGGTTCGCTAACTGCCCAGCTCCGATATCTACCAACAAGCATGGACAATGCTAACATGGTCGTGCCGCAGGTGCGCGCGTGCGACGGCGGGCCGCGGGCGCGCTGCAGCGTGTCGCGCGCCAGCGTGCGGGGCGTGGCGCAAGGGGGCGGGGCCGCGCCCGCGCTGCCCGCGCCGCCGCCCCTGCAGGTGGCCGAGCTCGACGCGCCCGGGTTCCTGCTGGCCGTATTGCAGGCCACTGACCCCGACGGCGATGCTCTATACTACACAATATCGGGTATAAAATATCTTAGACACATTTACACCTAATAAAAGACATCTAAAACTCGACGCTGTACGAAAATTGATAATTTAATGTAAACCGGTAGATGGCGACCCTCGGCAAGAGTTTTACATCGGAAGAGAAGACGGTAGCCTCGTTCTGGCACGTCGTCTGCTCTGGGAGCGACAGTCACAATATACACTCAACATCTCTGTCACCGACGGCTTGCACGTGGTGTATGCTCCGGTAAGAAATCGCGCCACTAGTTTTTAATCGACC
>OZ059787.1:18638852-18660267 GCA_964057025.1 Standfussiana lucernea | reverse complement strand
TGTGCAATAGCCCGCTGGGGCCTGCGGATGGCGGTAGCATTCTCCCTCCTGTGGAGGGAGTCCGCCCAGATGGGAGCCCCGTAAAGGGCCATGCTCCGCAAAATGCCGGCATAGAGGCGCCGGCACTTTGCCTTGGGCCCTCCCAGGTTTGGGAGGAGCCATGAGAGGGCGTCCGCGGCCTTCAACAGGCGCGTCGACAGCCCGCTGAAATGCGGGGCCGAAGCGCCACCTGTCGTCCAGCACCAGTCCCAGATATTTCATCTGGGGCTGGACCCCTATACGGACGCCCTCCACGACGATGTGGGCGTCGGCAGGGCAGCGCTGCCGGGGACCGCGAAAGAACACGGCCTCCGTTTTGTGCAGCGCCACCCTCAATCCCAGGCGGCGGATCCTTTCTGCCACCAAGGACCCGCCAGCCGAGGCCAGAATGGCCGCGTCGGCAAAGTTCCTCCCCCGGGCAGTGAGCAGAGTGTCATCCGCGTAGCAGATGACACTCGTGCCCGGGAGGAGGGCACCCCGCAGCAGCCAGTTGAACCCGATGTTCCACAAGGGGGGGCCTAGCACCGACCCCTGTGGAACACCGGACTCTGCGCCGTACCGCCTCACCGTGGCCGTTTTGTCCACGAGGAGGACCTCTCGGCCCTCCAAGTAGTCGGCCAGGAGGTCCCGCAGGTATTGGGGCACTCCGTGATACCGGAGCGCCTCCAATATCGTCGCGTGGGGGACGGAGTTGAAGGCGTTGGCAATGTCGAATGACACCGCCAGCACTCCGTCCCCCGCCTCCACCGCCTCCTTCACCTGGCCCTTGAGTAGGGCCAGCGCGTCGATCGTCGAACGCCCACGACGGAAACCGAATTGGGCGTCCGACAGATCCGGCCCTACCCCCCGCAGGTGGCTGTCTAGCCTCCCGGCGACGATCCCCTCGAACAGTTTACCGACCTCATCGAGCAGAACGATGGGCCGGTATGCCGAGGGGGAGTCCACCGGGCGACCCTCCTTTCGGAGCAGGCAAAGCTGCCCGTCCTTCCACAGTTTCGGGAACCTCCCAGCCGTAAAACACGCGCTGAAGAGGTCCCGAAACCTGTCCTCCATTTGGGTGGCGGCGATCGCCACCACCCGTGCGGGGACGCCGTCCGGTCCGGGGGCGGTCTTCTTCGCGCGGAGGCTCAGAACCCCCGCGTAGAATTCCGCCGCCGTGACCGGGGGCACCTCTGCCTCCGGCGGAGCCGCCCCTTGCGGGGGATCCATCGCTGGAGGGGTGAAGTCGGTCCTGCGCGGAAACAGGGACCGGACCACCCCATCCAGCAACGCTGGCTCGAGGGTCTCCGACAGTGGGGGACCATAGGGGCGGAGCTGGTTCCGCGCCGCCTTATATGGCCTCCCATAGGGATCTCTGTCGAGACCCTCCAGCATCTCGGCCCTCGCCGAGTCTTGCGCAGCGCCCATCGCAGACTTGAGGGCCACCGTAGCCTCTCGGTAAGAGGCGTACAGGCGGTCCTCCTCTGCCCGGACTCGGTTTTGGGCGCTGCGCCGTCGGCTCCGCGCGTAGGCCCTTCTGGCCGCCACGCAGGTGGCCCGGAGCCCCGCCAGCTCCTCCGTCCACCAGTACACGGCGCGACGGGGAGGCGGACGGCGAGACCGAGGCATGCTGGAGTTGCACACCTCGGTCAAGGACCCCCGCAGCCTGACCGCTGCGGCGTCCACGTCCGGGACCTCCTCGACAGGGGGAGGCGACAGCCAGTCCTGGAGGAAGGCGGCCTCCTTGGCTGCCTCCCGGTCCAGGCGGGTGAGCGCCCACCGCGGGAAGGGAGATTGCCCAGCGCGGGCCGTCCCCCCTCCCCGCTGTGTGGAGATGTCGAACCGCACATAACGGTGGTCCGACAAGGTCTCCACCAGCTCCACCCGCCAGTTCACGACGCGGGCGGCAAGCGCGGGGGTGGCGAACGAGACGTCCACCACCGACCCGCCCTGTTGCCGCACACACGTGTGGACCGCCCCCCTGTTGAGGAGGGACACACCGCACGAGGCCGCCCAAAACTCGACGGCGCGTCCCCGGACGTTGCACCCGGCGACCGGGTTGCCCCAGGCCACCGACTTGGCGTTTAGGTCGCCCAGCACCACGACCTGGCGTGGTGCCGCCCTCCCTACGACAGCAGTGAGGATCTCGAGGAAATCCTCAAAGTCCGAGAGAGGGCGGTTTGGGGAGAAATACACCCCCACCGTCGCTATCTCTCCCCACGCGGCGGCCACGTATCCCGGTCCCCTCTCTAAGAGCGAGAGGGGAGGGGAGTCTGTGGAGTCCCCAACCTAACCTAACCTAACCTTTTTTTTTTTTTTTTTTTTTTTTTTTTTTTTTTTTTTTTTTTTTTTTTTTTTTTTACGCTGGGAAAAAATGCATTACGCATACCCTCCCGTCGGGGGACGGAAGGGGTATGTGGGACTCCCCGGGTGGACCCGGTATACCCACTAAAACGACCCAGCGCATTCCCGCTTCGTCAGAGTGGCGGGGGACTGGGAAACCGGCACAGCCTTTACTTCCAGTCCTCCGCCGACGATTGCCAGGCAGACCCCCTCACACCCTCACGGGTGTGGGGGGTCGGGAATGACCGACGAAGGTGACGGGTGCAATGCGGGCGAAGGCACCCCCGCGCCTGTCGCCCGCCCGTCACCATGAGGAGGGAGGGCACGGCGCCTTCTCCCCCTTCTTCGTCTGCGGAGCGGCGCAGCGAGAGGGTCGTCCTCCCGCGCGCGCTCCGCCTCCTCCTTTTGCGACATCACGTCCTCGCAAAAGGAGGCTACGGCAGACCAGGCCTCTTCACTCCCCAGCATGGCGTCGACCACGCCGGGAAGCGAGAGGTCCGGTCCGACCACCGCGGTCAGACCGCGGCGCAGCTCGGACCACGCCGGGCACACCTCGAGGGTGTGCTGCGCTGTGTCCTCTACCGCGCCGCAGTCGTGGCACGCCGGGGTCTCCTCCCTCCCGATCCGGTGCAGGTGCGATCCGAAACAGCCATGTCCGGATAACACCTGCACCAGACGGAAAGAGAGGAAACCGTGGGACCGCTCGAGCCAGCCCTTCAGGACCGGACCGAGCGCGTCCAACGTCCGGCGGCCAAAGGCGGCGCTGGCGAGGTCCTCCGTCCAATGGAGGACGATGGCGTCCTTCACCTCTCGCCGCACCGCCTCCCGCTCTTCGCCCGTGGGGCGCTCCCCGAGCGCCTTTCGGCGCGCCGTCCACTCGTACACTCTGGCGAGCACCCACGCCTCCAGCTCCCAAGGAGGGGTGCCGGCCAGAGCGCACGCCGCCGAAAAGCCCACTGAGCGGTAGGCCCTCGCCACCCGCTGTGCAATAGCCCGCTGGGGCCTGCGGATGGCGGTAGCATTCTCCCTCCTATGGAGGGAGTCCGCCCAGATGGGAGCCCCGTACAGGGCCATGCTCCGCAAAATGCCGGCATAGAGGCGCCGGCACTTTGCCTTGGGTCCCCCCAGGTTTGGGAGGAGCCATGAGAGGGCGTCCGCGGCCTTCAACAAGCGCGTCGACAGCCCGCTGAAATGCGGGCCGAAGCGCCACCTGTCGTCCAGCACCAGCCCCAGATATTTCATCTGGGGCTGGACCCCTATACGGACGCCCTCCACGACGATGTGGGCGTCGGCAGGGCAGCGCTGCCGGGGACCGCGAAAGAACACGGCCTCCGTTTTGTGCAGCGCCACCCTCAATCCCAGGCGGCGGATCCTTTCTGCCACCAAGGACCCGCCAGCCGAGGCCAGAATGGCCGCGTCGGCAAAGTTCCTCCCCCGGGCAGTGAGCAGAGTGTCGTCCGCGTAGCAGATGACACTCGTGCCCGGGAGGAGGGCACCCCGCAGCAGCCAGTCGAACCCGATGTTCCACAAGGGGGGGCCTAGCACCGATCCCTGTGGAACACCGGACTCTGCGCCGTACCGCCTCACCGTGGCCGACTTGTCCACGAGGAGGACCTCTCGGCCCTCCAAGTAGTCGGCCAGTAGGTTCCGCAGATATTGGGGCACTCCGTGATACCGGAGCGCCTCCAATATCGTCGAGTGGGGGACGGAGTTGAAGGCGTTGGCAATGTCGAATGACACCGCCAGCACTCCGTCCCCCGCCTCCACCGCCTCCTTCACCTGGCCCTTGAGTAGGGCCAGCGCGTCGATCGTCGAACGCCCACGACGGAACCCGAATTGGGCGTCCGACAGATCCGGCCCTACCCCCCGCAGGTGGCTGTCCAGCCTCCCGGCGACGATCCCCTCGAACAGTTTACCGACCTCATCGAGCAGAACGATGGGCCGGTATGCCGAGGGGGAGTCCACCGGGCGACCCTCCTTTCGGAGCAGGCACAGCTGCCCCTCCTTCCACAGTTTCGGGAACCTCCCAGCCGTAAAACACGCGCTGAAGAGGTCCCGAAATCTGTCCTCCATTTGGGTGGCGGCGATCGCCACCACCCGTGCGGGGACGCCGTCCGGTCCGGGGGCGGTCTTCTTCGCGCGGAGGCTCAGAACCCCCGCGTAGAATTCCGCCGCCGTGACCGGGGGCACCTCTGCCTCCGGCGGAGCCGCCCCTTGCGGGGGATCCATCGCTGGAGGGGTGAAGTCGGTCCTGCGCGGAAACAGGGACCGGACCACCCCATCCAGCAACGCTGGCTCGAGGGTCTCAGACAGTGGGGGACCATAGGGGCGGAGCTGGTTCCGCGCCGCCTTATATGGCCTCCCATAGGGATCTCTGTCGAGACCCTCCAGCATCTCGGCCCTCGCCGAGTCCTGCGCAGCGCCCATCGCAGACTTGAGGGCCGCCGTAGCCTCTCGGTAAGAGTCGTACAGGCGGTCCTCTTCTGCCCGGACTCGGTTTTGGGCGCTGCGCCGTCGGCTCCGCGCGTAGGCCCTTCTGGCCGCCACGCAGGTGGCCCGGAGCCCCGCCAGCTCCTCCGTCCACCAGTACACGGCGCGACGGGGAGGCGGACGGCGAGACCGAGGCATGCTGGAGTTGCACACCTCGGTCAAGGACCCCCGCAGCCGGACCGCTGCGGCATCCACGTCCGGGACCTCCTCGACAGGGGGAGGCGACAGCCAGTCCTGGAGGAAGGCGGCCTCCTTGGCCGCCTCCCGGTCCAGGCGGGTGAGCGCCCACCGCGGGAAGGGAGATTGCCCAGCGCGGGCCGTCCCCCCTCCCCGCTGTGTGGAGATGTCGAACCGCACATAACGGTGGTCCGACAAGGTCTCCACCAGCTCCACCCGCCAGTTCAAGACGCGGGCGGCAAGCGCGGGGGTGGCGAACGAGACGTCCACCACCGACCCGCCCTGTTGCCGCACACACGTGTGGACCGCCCCCCTGTTGAGGAGGGACACACCGCACGAGGCCGCCCAAAACTCGACGGCGCGTCCCCGGACGTTGCACCCGGCGACCGGGTTGCCCCAGGCCACCGACTTGGCGTTTAGGTCGCCCAGCACCACGACCTGGCGTGGTGCCGCCCTCCCTACGACAGCAGTGAGGATCTCGAGGAAATCCTCAAAGTCCGAGAGAGGGCGGTTTGGGGAGAAATACACCCCCACCGTCGCTATCTCTCCCCACGCGGCGGCCACGTATCCCGGTCCCCTCTCTAAGAGCGAGAGGGGAGGGGAGTCTGTGGAAGACCGCGCCACCAACGCCACCAAGCCGTCCCGGTCGCCCAGCCAACGGCCAGGGACCGAGTAGGGTTCGGCGACCACCGCCAAGTCCACCAACCACTCAGCCATGGTCTGCATCAGCAGATCCTGGGCCGTCCTGCAGTGGTTGGTGTTCGCCTGAAGGATGCGATGTTCGACCGTGGCCATCAGTCGGACATCGCACACTCCTCCGCAGCCGCCGCAGGAACGGCGGTGTTTGCGGCAGCAGCAGGTGCAGGCCCGGTCGGCGCCTGCGCTTTGCCACGCTTAGGGGGGGGATTGCACTTCCTCCCCTTCATGACGTGGCCTGCCCGGCGGCCACTGGCGGCACACACCGCGCAGTGCGGCGTGGCGGCCTGGCAGGAGGCGGCTTTGTGGCCCTCCTTGCCGCAGCGGTAGCATGTGTCCGTCCTGTCAACCTTGGACGGACACAGGGGCCGGGTGTGGCCGATGCCGAAGCACCGGAAGCACCGCAGAGGCTGGTCCTCGAGTGCCCGGACTGCGCCCGAGCTGAAACCGACTTGAAGCCGTCCTTTCGCAAGGACGGCTTTGGCAGCTGCGACTGGGCACTCGAGGCGGATGGTGCCCATTCCGCCGCGGCCGAGCCTTATGTCCCGGCCTTGGACCGCCGCGGCGCCACAGCCCCCTACCGCTGCGACCGCCGCCACCACCTCCTCCTTGGTGACGGAGTCATCCAACTCCGTCACCTCGATGGCCGCCGACTTGACCGGCCGGGCCACCTTGGCAGAGTCCGCGATGACCTCTTGCAGCTTGGCTGCAAAGAGGTCAGCGCGGGCGCTCCCCTCGGCCCCCGGGAACTCGAAAATTCGAGCCCCGGCCTGTGTCCGCCGGCACGACACACTGCCGATCCCCAGTTGCGTGGGATCGGCATTGCCGCGCGCCCGCGCCAAGATGGAGGCGTAGGTCTCCCCTCGCCCCGCAGCCTCCGTGGTGAGCGTCACCACGACGGCCGCAGTTTTAGGGGGGGCCAACTGCCCCTTTCCTCCTCTCCCTTTCCCTTTCCCCTTGCCCTTGCCGGTCGTCTGCGACTGGCTGGGTGCGGGGGTGGCGGGGACGGCAGGGACGGCAGGAACGGCCGCTGCCGACTTCTTCCCTTTACCCTTCCCCCTCCGGCCCACTTGCTTCCACTCGTTGGACGGAGTGGTCGCAGGAAGAAGGGCCACGTCTTCCACCTGGGAGGAGGAGGACGGCCCCGGCCGGCTTTGCCTCTTATCCGCCGCAAGCGGCGGCCGGAGGCTTTTTTCCGGCAGGAGCCGGTCCTCGATGCCTGCCAGGCAGGCTCTCGTGAAGGCCCTCTCCTCCATTATCACCTTGCGGATGATGTCCTCAAGGTTGGAGGAGGGGCCCTCTACTGCAGGGCTCGCCTTAGCCCGTGGTGGCTGGGCCGAGGCAGGGCCCTCTGCCACAGGGCTCACCTCGGCCTGTTGAGGCCGGGCCGTGGCTTCAGCCAGCTTCTCACGAAGCTGGTTGACTTCTGACTGCAGGCGATCCACCCTCGCCTGCAGTTGCCGCGTTTCGTCGGAGGCCGTCCGCTGAACCAGCTCAGCGACGACACCGCGCATGCTCGCGGCCCGACATTTCAGGGCCTTCTGGAAGGTGCCCTTCAGGTTGGAGGACTTAGAGGCGACCTCAACAATCTCCTCCTCGTCCTCCTCCGCCATCCTTTCCAGTTCCGCCAAAGAGTGGTCCGCGTACACGACCCGGGACGCACCGTACCCGGACTTGGCCCGGGCGACGTACGCACGCTTCTCTTTGGCGGCAACCCGCTCTTCCAGCTCTTGCTGGAGCTGCACCTTCCGTGCCAGGTCCACCTGTCGCTGGGCGTCCGCGAGCCCAACGACGTGGGTATCCGCGGCCGTTGTCGTCGGCTTTTTAGCTTTCGACAACGGCTTGGTCCCCGAAGCCGAGGAACTCTCGGACCCACAACTCAGGAAGGCCCGCTTCCGCGACCGCGAGCCTCTCGCGTCCGACGCACCAACAAGCGAGTCGTTGTCGGACGACTCCGCTCCTCCGAAGTAACTAGCCGCAGACGGCGCGCGGCTAGACTCTGACGCTGGTGCGTCGGGGTGGCCCTGAGAAGGGCCTTTGGGTTGGCCCTGAGAAGGGCCTTTGGGTTGGCCCTGAGAAGGGCCTTTTGATTTTAAAAATCGCCCGGAGGCGCCCCGCGAGGGTGTAGCCGGCATCGTAGACGAACACAAGGCAGATAAAAAGATTAAAATTCGCTACTAAAGCACAGAGCACTTTGGCCAGTCCCAGTCTGCCACTCCGTTACGGTGGTCAGAACTGGGCTGTTTCCAGGGGACACGACGTGGACGTATGCTCTGTGGGGGGTCCCCCAACCTAACCTAACCTAACCTTTTTTTTTTTTTTTTTTTTTTTTTTTTTTTTTTTTTTTTTTTTTTACGCTGGGAAAAAATGCGTTACGCATGCCCACCCGTCGGGGGACGGGAGGGGTATGTGGGACTCCCCGGGCGGACCCGGTATACCCACTAAAACGACCCAGCGCATTCCCGCTTCGTCAGAGTGGCGGGGGACTGGGAAACCGGCACAGCCTTTACTTCCAGTCCTCCGCCGACGATTACAAGGCGGACCCCCTCACACCCTCACGGGTGTGGGGGGTCGGGAATGACCGACGAAGGTGACGGGTGCAATGCGGGCGAAGGCACCCCCGCGCCTGTCGCCCGCCCGTCACCATGAGGAGGGAGGGCACGACGCCTTCTCCCCCTTCTTCGTCTGCGGAGCGGCGCAGCGAGAGGGTCGTCCTCCCGCTCGCGCTCCGCCTCCTCCTTTTGCGACATCACGTCCTCGCAAAAGGAGGCTACCGCCGACCAGGCCTCCTCACTCCCCAGCATGGCGTCGACCACGCCGAGAAGCGAGAGGTGCGGTCCGACCACCGCGGTCAGACCGCGGCGCAGCTCGGACCACGCCGGGCACACCTCGAGGGTGTGCTGCGCCGTGTCCTCCGCCGCGCCGCAGTCGTGGCACGCCGGGGTCTCCTCCCTCCCGATCCGGTGCAGGTGCGATCCGAAACAGCCATGTCCGGATAACACCTGCACCAGACGGAAAGAGAGGAAACCGTGGGACCGCTCGAGCCAGCCCTTCAGGACCGGACCGAGCGCGTCCAACGTCCGGCGGCCAAAGGCGGCGCTGGCGAGGTCCTCCGTCCAATGGAGGACGATGGCGTCCTTCGCCTCTCGCCGCACCGCCTCCCGCTCTTCGCCCGTGGGGCGCTCCCCGAGCGCCTTTCGGCGCGCCGTCCACTCGTACACTCTGGCGAGCACCCACGCCTCGAGCTCCCAAGGAGGGGTGCCGGCCAGAGCGCACGCCGCCGAAAAGCCCACTGAGCGGTAGGCCCTCGCCACCCGCTGTGCAATAGCCCGCTGGGGCCTGCGGATGGCGGTAGCATTCTCCCTCCTATGGAGGGAGTCCGCCCAAATGGGAGCCCCGTAGAGGGCCATGCTCCGCAAAATGCCGGCATAGAGGCGCCGGCACTTTGCCTTGGGCCCCCCCAAGTTCGGGAGGAGCCATGAGAGGGCGTCCGCGGCCTTCAACAGGCGCGTCGACAGCCCGCTGAAATGCGGGCCGAAGCGCCACCGGTCGTCCAGCACCAGCCCCAGATATTTCATCTGGGGCTGGACCCCTATACGGACGCCCTCCACGACGATGTGGGCGTCGGCAGGGCAGCGCTGCCGGGGACCGCGAAAGAACACGGCCTCCGTTTTGTGCAGCGCCACCCTCAATCCCAGGCGGCGGATCCTTTCTGCCACCAAGGACCCGCCAGCCGAGGCCAGAATGGCCGCGTCGGCAAAGTTCCTCCCCCGGGCAGTGAGCAGAGTGTCGTCCGCGTAGCAGATGACACTCGTGCCCGGGAGGAGGGCACCCCGCAGCAGCCAGTTGAACCCGATGTTCCACAAGGGGGGGCCTAGCACCGACCCCTGTGGAACACCGGACTCTGCGCCGTACCGCCTCACCGTGGCCGACTTGTCCACGAGGAGGACCTCTCGGCCCTCCAAGTAGTCGGCCAGGAGGTCCCGCAGGTATTGGGGCACTCCGTGATACCGGAGCGCCTCCAATATCGTCGCGTGGGGGACGGAGTTGAAGGCGTTGGCAATGTCGAATGACACCGCCAGCACTCCGTCCCCCGCCTCCACCGCCTCCTTCACCTGGCCCTTGAGTAGGGCCAGCGCGTCGATCGTCGAACGCCCACGACGGAAACCGAATTGGGCGTCCGACAGATCCGGCCCTACCCCCCGCAGGTGGCTCTCCAGCCTCCCGGCGACGATCCCCTCGAACAGTTTACCGACCTCATCGAGCAGAACGATGGGCCGGTATGCCGAGGGGGAGTCCACCGGGCGACCCTCCTTTCGGAGCAGGCACAGCTGCCCCTCCTTCCACAGTTTCGGGAACCTCCCAGCCGTAAAACACGCGCTGAAGAGGTCCCGAAATCTGTCCTCCATTTGGGTGGCGGCGATCGCCACCACCCGTGCGGGGACGCCGTCCGGTCCGGGGGCGGTCTTCTTCGCGCGGAGGCTCAGAACCCCCGCGTAGAATTCCGCCGCCGTGACCGGGGGCACCTCTGCCTCCGGCGGAGCCGCCCCTTGCGGGGGATCCATCGCTGGAGGGGTGAAGTCGGTCCTGCGCGGAAACAGGGACCGGACCACCCCATCCAGCAACGCTGGCTCGAGGGTCTCAGACAGTGGGGGACCATAGGGGCGGAGCTGGTTCCGCGCCGCCTTATATGGCCTCCCATAGGGATCTCTGTCGAGACCCTCCAGCATCTCGGCCCTCGCCGAGTCCTGCGCAGCGCCCATCGCAGACTTGAGGGCCACCGTAGCCTCTCGGTAAGAGGCGTACAGGCGGTCCTCCTCTGCCCGGACTCGGGTTTGGGCGCTGCGCCGTCGGCTCCGCGCGTAGGCCCTTCTGGCCGCCACGCAGGTGGCCCGGAGCCCCGCCAGCTCCTCCGTCCACCAGTACACGGCGCGACGGGGAGGCGGACGGCGAGACCGAGGCATGCTGGAGTTGCACACCTCGGTCAAGGACCCCCGCAGCCGGACCGCTGCGGCGTCTACGTCCGGGGCCTCCTCGACAGGGGGAGGCGACAGCCAGTCCTGGAGGAAGGCGGCCTCCTTGGCTGCCTCCCGGTCCAGGCGGGTGAGTGCCCACCGCGGGAAGGGAGATTGCCCAGCGCGGGCCGTCCCCCCTCCCCGCTGTGTGGAGATGTCGAACCGCACATAACGGTGGTCCGACAAGGTCTCCACCAGCTCCACCCGCCAGTTCACGACGCGGGCGGCAAGCGCGGGGGTGGCGAACGATACGTCCACCACCGACCCGCCCTGTTGCCGCACACACGTGTGGACCGCCCCCCTGTTGAGGAGGGACACACCGCACGAGGCCGCCCAAAACTCGACGGCGCGTCCCCGGACGTTGCACCCGGTGACCGGGTTGCCCCAGGCCACCGACTTGGCGTTTAGGTCGCCCAACACCACGACCTGGCGTGGTGCCGCCCTCCCTACGACAGCAGTGAGGATCTCGAGGAAATCCTCAAAGTCCGAGAGAGGGCGGTTTGGGGAGAAATACACCCCCACCGTCGCTATCTCTCCCCACGCGGCGGCCACGTATCCCGGTCCCCTCTCTAAGAGCGAGAGGGGAGGGGAGTCTGTGGAAGACCGCGCCACCAACGCCACCAAGCCGTCCCTGTCGCCCAGCCAACGGCCAGGGACCGAGTAGGGTTCGGCGACCACCGCCAAGTCCACCAACCACTCAGCCATGGTCTGCATCAGCAGATCCTGGGCTGTCCTGCAGTGGTTGGTGTTCGCCTGAAGGATGCGATGTTCGACCGTGGCCATCAGTCGGACATCGCACCCTCCTCCGCACCCGCCGCAGGAACGGCGGTATCAGCGGCAGCAGCAGGTGCAGGCCCTGTCGGCGCCTGCGCTTTGCCACGCTTAGGGGGGGGATTGCACTTCCCCCCCTTCATGACGTGGCCTGCCCGGCGGCCACTGGCGGCACACACCGCGCAGTGCGGCGTGGCGACCTGGCAGGAGGCGGCTTTGTGGCCCTCCTTGCCGCAGCGGTAGCATGTGTCCGTCCTGTCAACCTTGGACGGACACAGGGGCCGGGTGTGGCCGATGCCGAAGCACCGGAAACACCGCAGAGGCTGGTCCTCGAGTGCCCGGACTGTGCCCGAGCTGAACCCGACTTGAAGCCGTCCTTTCGCAAGGACGGCTTTGGCAGCTGCGACTGGGCACTCGAGGCGGATGGTGCCCATTCCGCCGCGGCCGGGCCTTATGTCCCGGCCTTGGACCGCCGCGGCGCCACAGCCCCCTACCGCTGCGACCGCCGCCACCACCTCCTCCTTGGTGACGGAGTCATCCAACTCCGTCACCTCGATGGCCGCCGACTTGACTGGCCGGGCCACCTTGGCAGAGTCCGCGATGACCTCTTGCAGCTTGGCTGCAAAGAGGTCAGCGCGGGCGCTCCCCTCGGCCCCCGGGAACTCGAAAATTCGAGCCCCGGCCTGCGTCCGCCGGCACGACACACTGCCGATCCCCAGCTGAGTGGGATCGGCATTGCCGCGCGCCCGCACCAAGATGGAGGCGTAGGTCTCCCCTCGCCCCGCAGCCTCCGCGGTGAGCGTCACCACGACGGCTGCAGTTTTAGGGGGGACCAACTGCCCCTTTCCACCTTTCCCCTTCCCTTTCCCCTTCCCTTTCCCCTTGCCCTTGCCGGTCGTCTGCGACTGGCTGGGTGCGGGGGTGGCGGGGACGGCAGAGACGGCAGGGATGGCTGCTGCCGACTTCTTCCCTTTACCCTTCCCCCCGCGGCCCACTTTCGTCCACTCGTTGGACGGAGTGGTCGCAGGGAGAAGGGCCACGTCTTCCACCTGGGTGGAGGAGGACGGCCCCGGCCGGCTTTGCCTCTTATCCGCCGCAAGCGGCGGCCGGAGGCTTTTTCCCGGCAGGAGCCGGTCCTCGATGCCTGCCAGGCAGGCTCTCGTGAAGGCCCTCTCCTCCATTACTACCTTGCGGATGATATCCTCAAGGTCGGAGGAGGGGCCCTCTAGTGCCGGGCTCGCCTTAGCCCGTGGTGGCTGGGCCGAGGCAGGGCCCTCTGCCACAGGGCTCGCCTCGGCCTGTTGAGGCCGGGCCGTGGCTTCAGCCAGCTTCTGACGAAGCTGGTTGACCTCTGACTGCAGGCGATCCACCCTCGCCTGCAGTTGCCGCGTCTCGTCGCAGGCTGTCCGCTGAACTAGTTCAGCGACGACACCGCGCATGCTCGCGGCCCGACATTTCAGGGCCTTCTGGAAGGTGCCCTTGAGGTTGGAGGACTTAGAGGCGACCTCTACAATCTCCTCCTCGTCCTCCTCCGCCATCCTTTCCAGTTCCGCCAAAGAGTGGTCCGCGTACACGACCCGTGACGCACCGTACCCGGACTTGGCCCGGGCGACGTACGCACGCTTCTCTTTGGCGGCAACCCGCTCCTCCAGCTCTTGCTGGAGCTGCACCTTCCGTGCCAGGTCCACTTGTCGCTGGGCGTCCGCGAGCCCCACGACGTGGGTATCCGCGGCCGTCGTCGTCGGCTTTTTAGCCTTCGACGACGGCTTGGACCCCGAGGCCGAAGAACTCTCGGACCCACAACTCAGAAAGGCCCGCTTCCGCGACCGCGAGCCTCTCGCGTCCGACGCACCAGCAAGCGAGTCGTTGTCGGACGACTCCGCCCCTCCGAAATAACTAGCCGCAGACGGCGCGCGGCTAGACTCTGACGCTGGTGCGTCGGGGTGGCCCTGAGAAGGGCCTTTTGGTTGGCCCTGAGAAGGGCCTTTGGGTTGGCCCTGAGAAGGGCCTTTGGGTTGGCCCTGAGAAGGGCCTTTGGGTTGGCCCTGAGAAGGGCCTTTTGATTTTAAAAACCGCCCGCAGGCGTCCCGCGAGGGTGTTGCAGGCATCGTAGACGAACACAAGGCAATGACAGATAAAATTCGCTACTATGGCACAGAGCACTTTGGCCAGTCCCAGTCTGCCACTCCGTTACGGTGGTCAGAACTGGGCTGTTTCCAGGGGACACGACGTGGACGTATGCTCTGTGGGGGGTCCCCCACCTAACCTAACCTAACCTAACCTACCCGGAAAAACTTAATTAATACGAAATTAGAAAGGAAAAACAGACATGATCAATATGTAAGACCTATAAAATATGTATAAGGCAAATGATAAAATGTTGATAAAAATGAAACTGGTAATAAGCTCTCAAATCTTTATACTGGTCCTTACACTGATATTAGAGATTTGTCACCGAATGTAGAGGTAAACATAAATGGTAAAAATGATGTTATTCATAAAGACAGAACGAAGTTGTATTACTCATAATTATGTATAGTAACAATACCTAGGTTACTGACCAACATTGCGATTGTGGCTGTAAAATGATATACACTCATGTTGCACTGAATAGATTATGCCAGCTAATAAGTACATGTATTGTTTGTAAACAGCAACGGAACATCTGTTGTAATTTTAGGTATAAGTAACAAATTAATAATATTTTATTAAAATAATAAATATAATAAATGCCACGAGTAACTTTAAAGGCGTAATCATTATTGATAATTTCCAGTAATTATGTAACCAAATATTTTGTATAAGTAATAATCAGTCTGTTAATTGTAAGCAAAAAAAAAAGTATCCATAGAAACAAATACTTTTTTTTTTAATTGCCTTGGGAGGCGTGATGTAGTAAGTAAGTACCTATTATTTCTATGTGTGTAACCAATATTTAAACTGTGTAATAACTAGGCTTAGCCAAGTTACAAACGTTTCGTATCGAATCTCTTTCTACAATCGTTAACGCCTCGGCGTAAGCGATTGTAGAAAACGCTAAGTTGCTAGCCAACTTGACGATATCGGAATTCGTGATAAGGGATCGGCGGCTCCATTTTGTTGACCTTTGACATATTCAATTAAATAGTCATATTCTTCTAAACATAATCTAAATTTCAGTAATCTGCTTGACGGTTCCTTTAAACTAAATAAATGCACTAGTGGTTTGTGGTCGGTGACTATTTTGAATGAACGACCATACAAATAGGGTCTAAAATGTTTCACGGCCCATACTATTGCGGGTAACTTTCCATCTACGGGTTTTACCAGTGTGCTTGCTAAAAATATTCCGTTTCCTATTTCTGCCGCGCAGACTACACAGTCCTCCGCTATGTCGGTCGTAATGTAATGTGTAGTTTCGGACCTAGCCGGTATATTTAGCGTCTCATTATGTAAGGTAATCGGCAGACTGATTTCTTTATTATTATTGTTAATAACCAATGAATTATTCCTAAAGTTAATAATCGAATGATATCTGCTCAAAAAGTCTTGGCCTGAAATGCAACTAGCCTTACATGATAAGGATTCAAATACGTGGAATTTATGGTTTAGAATTTGATCACCTGCTCTTAATTCAAGATAAACAAAGCCGATCGCTTCAATTTTTCCACCAATACCTTTTACAAGCTTCCCTTTTTGGATGGGTATGTACATTCAACTCACAAATGTGTTTATATTTTACGGCCGATATGGAAGCTCCGGTGTCGATTAGCCACGTATATGTAAGATTATTATGTTTGGAGTGTAATGAAATATGATATATGCTATACTACATGACATCATAACACTTTTATTCACGAAAAAACTCTTCTATATTATCATTTTTATTTTCGGATTGACTTTGTCGCGGGTTTTCATCTGTCAAAATATGCATATTTTGTTGCTGTTCCTGGTTATTAGTTTGGTTAAAAAATATCCTACTTCTGGTTCCACGGTTTGATGCACCACGGCCGCGAGATCTCCAACCACCGCGATCTGTTTGAGATATTCGATCATACCTCCGTTCCGCCGGTGGGGTTGCTTGTCCTCGTCCTCGTGACACCCTCTGACCTCTGGAATTCCTATATTGGTAGTAGTTGTTAGTACGGCGCATAAATAAAACATCACCTGAAGTGGCCGGTGTTGAAACTTTGTCATCGATGGCTGCTTGTATAGCATCACTTAAAAATGTAAATTGTCGTGCTGCTATTATAGTGCTTAGCCGACGATTTCTCAATCCGTCGGCAAAACTTTTAATGGCTAAGTTTTCGTTTATTGGCTTCAATATACCGAAGTTAGACTCATTGCCTTCAGATTGGGAAATGGTCAAGTCAACAAACAAATCAGTTATCTTCTTACCATAGTCATCTATAGACAGATCGTTTTGTTTCAAATTGTACAGTTTGTGTTGTAGAGCCGTTGCTGATTTTTTAGGTAACAGGCTTGTTTTCATAGCCTTGAGTAAGTCGTTTACACTGTCATACTTTGTATTAAGTTTGAGTTTAGCAGACTGCGAAAGTCGGCTTTTTAAAACAAAATTTATTAATTTAATTTGACCGTCTGAGTCAAGTTCCGTTTGATAGTATTCTATCCCATCAATGAGCTGTTTCGTATTTGTGCCGTCGTCATTTAAAACTGGTAATAAGCTCAAGGCGATCTTTAAATCAAATTTTGCCATATTTGGTTCTATTATTGACCCTTCAGTCGATTGTGAACACAATTCTAAAATATTGTCATACAAGCTAACAAAATCTTTCCTTAATTTATACAATTTTCGTAATTCCTCGTCTTTTAATCCAGTTTTAAGCAAATTTTAATTTTCTAACCTGTCATTGAGAATACTCAGTAATTTATCGGCCTTTTTTAGCTTTTTCAAAACAATTTCACCTCTTCGTCTACTTGGCCCTATGTTTATTAAATATATTCTTATCTTACCAAGGTAATTGTATAACTGAGGGGCGCTAAGCCGGTGATTATCGCCTGCGATTATTACCCACGTTGACCGACAGCCGCCACTTGGACAGCCAGTCAGGCAGCAGGTCTAGCGCGCGCTGCATCTTGACCGCCGCGTACTTCGCGTTGAGCGAGGTGGTAATGTACGCGGCGTCATCAGCGTACAGCGCGAGCATCGCCTCTGGCGTCGTGGAGATGTCGTCGGTGTAACGCAAGTAACACGCTGGCGGCACGCAGCTGCCCTGCGGGATGCCGGCCAGCACCGGACGGGCGCTGGAGAGCGCTCCCTCGACCACCACGCGGAAGCTCCTATCTTTAAGGAAGGACTGGACCACCTTTACTACGCGGATCATTCTCACTAGTTCCATCAGCAATTAGTTCCATGGAACTAGTGAGATTTTTTTTTTCTCAGTAGTTCCATGCACTTAGGTTGTTTGTGTATGTGAGTTTAAATGTTTGTAAACGCACCCACGATACAGGAGAAATTCCTAGTGTGGGGCAATGTTTTTTTTTTAAAAAAAAAACTTTGATAATGGAACAAATGAAACAAAACTTAATCGAACTCGTCTCACTAGTTCCACCGTAATTGTTGCATGGAACTAGTGAGATTTTTTTTTCTCAGTAGTTCCATGGTTTTTGTTAGTGGAACAAGTGAAACTAAAGTTAATCAACGATCGAACAAACAATATAGGCTATGAAGATTTTCAAAGCAGCGCCATCTTGGAGCTTCCTCGTGGAGTCGACTGACATAGCCCAGCAACGGTACCCAACAGCGAAGCTCATTTTTCTGGGGGATAAAGAGTTGTTCCCGTACCAGAAAACTGACTATGCCGGGTTAGAGGCGCGCAAGTTTGCTTTAACCCTTATTAAAACGCTGGGAGCTATACTTCCCACATCTCAGATTGAAGTAAATCGTGTTTTATTTTTATATGCTTAAACCTAATGCAATGTAATATTTATCTACGAAATCTAAACAGTTCAGAGAACCTTTTTTAATGGCAACGCTTTTAAGAGAATTATTACATGTCATGGTAAACACACGTCAAAGTCAGTTGACGTGATTTTACCGCCAAAAACGACCGTTATTTTTTAGTTTTTTGTGTAGTGCTGAAAAAAAATTAGGTAAGCAGATTTGAGTTTTAGCTATGTAAACTAGACTATATTACGGTTGCGTAAAACGTACAATATGCTCAGAATCTTTCGTTTATACCTTGGTAGAGTCGATTGAAATTGAGTCTCTAAGTGGGAAGACATCATCCCAGTGTTCGTCACTGCACACTACATTCGAAATTTCTATATATATAAAATCCGTGTGTCTGAAAAACTTAGTATATGCAACTTACTAGTTATTATTCGTTATTTCATGATCAGATAATTAGACAACTAGTTTCAATACATTAGAATTTATTGTTTTTATTTTGTTTTAGAAAAATGCCACCTAAAAAACTAACTGAAAAGTTAGCGCGAAGATGGCGCTAATAAACAATTACTCTAAGAAAAAAAGCACGCCCAAATATACCCTTTACAAGCAAGAAAGGGGGCCCATTCGGAGTGCCGGAAGAGATTCGGTTATCGAATGTTATAAAAACTTCTATTAGAATAATTTATTTTATTGATTACCCGAGTGCCGAAAAGTACTCACCAATACAAGTAACTTGCTACTACAAATTCATATCTAGCTAGAGTTACTCAACTAAAAATGTATTGTTTTTATTTAAAAACACAATCTATGTATTTTTTTACGTTAAAATTTAATCCACAAGTAGAGCCAGGGCAACTAGCTAGTGTTTTAAAATATTGATGTCATACTGGACACTGGGAGCTATAGTTCCCACATTCCAACTTTTTTACAAGAGAGAACAGACGACGGGATATATACTTCCCACCAAAAAAGGGTACTTCCCCCCCACTAAACCCTCTTTTGTGTGTATTTTTGAAATCTACGACCCAAAATTACCCAGGAACGTATCTTACTTTTTTGTTAACTCCTCCACAAGCTCGCGTTTGAATAAGGGTTAACGCTAGATCTAACCCAGCTGGTGAATGCGGCAACGTGGGTACCGGATGTTGACGGCCATACACCCAATTGCTTGGACCTTCTGCTGACAACAGATCCGGACAGTCATTCTGTATCGGTCTCAGCCTCCCTGGGGACGTCTGACCACTGCCTGGTGAAATTCGTTTCGACCTGCCCTCCTCCAGATGAGAGCCCTAGAGGCACGAGACGAGTATAGCGATACGAGTCAGCAGATTGGGACGAGATGCGGCACTTTTTTGCGTCTTATCCATGGCGGCAAGTGTGCTTCTCCTCGGGTGACCCCTCGTGCCGTGCTGACGTGATTGCGGACGTGATCCGGCAGGGGATGGAGTACTTTATTCCATTCTCTGATATCCCGCTCGGTCACAAATCCAGGCCTTGGTATAATGCAGATTGCGCTCACGCTGAGGCCCGTAAAAAGTCTGCCTACCAAGACTGGATCAAGGCTCGCGACCAAAAAGCTAGAGCACGTAGGGTTCGCGCGAGGAAGAGAGCCTTTAATTCTGCCGCCAAGTTCTACAAACGGGTTCTACGAAGGGCACGGTGCAACGCAGAGCTGAGAAGCTCATTGGCGACGTAAAACTGGTGAATGCTAAGCTTCACAGCTTGACTCATCGCCGCAAAGTTGCCTGTTTGTCGGTCTTCTACAGATTGTACTTCGGTGAGTGTGCCCATGAACTCCACAACCTCGTCCCACCAGCCCCCTTCTACCATCGGACATCTAGACGCACTGCAGGTTACCATCCCTACCTTGTTGATATTCCGCCAATTCGCACTAAGCGTTTCCAAACGTCTTTTACTATGCGCACAGCAAAGGAGTGGAACTCTCTGCCTGCGTCTGTGTTTCCGAACACATTTAACCCTAATCTCTTCAAAGTTAGAGTAAAGAGGCTTCTTCTGGGTAAGCTCGCTCCATCGTCGACTCTGTTTCTGTCACCTCTGACCTAGACTAGAGTCAAGAGCAAACCTATCAGAGAAAAATTAATATCTAAAGTACCTTTTGCTATCATAACTTTTTGAAAAACCCGATAAGTCGATTTAAAGTTATCTTGTGAGCACTTCATCTTTATTCATTAGTACCAGTTTGATTCAATAGATGTCGTTGCATGTATCTTACGTAAAGGCGATAAGTTCTTCTTGAACACAATAAATTCATATATCTTTTAATAGAGAGCACGGATTGCAATGAAACAAAAACTAATACCTTCTCTAAGTTACGCACAATACTTGTGCATTGAAACTAACCACATTGGTTTTGTAATTTTAACGTGATACTTAATCAAACAAACATAGCCGAAGACTCACTTAATCTTAAACCTGTTAGTACAACTTTATTTTAAGTATTAATGCAACTCGTAGTCAATTTCTGGGGGGAATCAATTTAGATTGCCATCGGCACGCGAAGAAGAAGTTTATGAACGATAGCAAATAGAACATGCAATTCATGATCTATCATAGGTCGCGGCGATTACTATTCTTAAAAATAAAAATAAAACTTTCAACTCTGAGAGCTTAATCAGCCGATGAAAACAAAAGTGAGAATATGCAAAAGAAAAACATGTTACTAAAAATACTGGAGAACACTTTGTAGAGTATGCGCTTACGTAATCTTCATGTTTCCGAATTAACACAAACGTCGCGCCGCGTGACCTCCCACAGAAGCAAAGCTTCTAAGTTTGGGTTTTCAACGCATTGTAATGAATTTATTGCGCACTTACGAATAGTATCCACATTTGGCCAGTTACGTTTAAGTCCCATAAAATAGGGGGCGTTCCTATGACTTCGTAGGTAGCTGCTACTGAGAATTTCCTAGTGAAAAAACTCATACACATGTGTGTATGAGTTTTTTCACTAGTTAGCTAGCTCGTTTCCGTTAGCTCGTTTCCGACCACTATACCAACAACTCATGTTCTGCATAGAGCTGGTTGATCGAGTTCCTAACGTCGAAATCCGAAGACGTACAAAATTTTTCGATATTGGAGATCGCGTTACGGAACTCAAATGGAATTGGGCAGGACACCTAAACGCGCAGTGATGAAACTAATCGTACACCCACATTTCGCCAGTTACCTATGTTGAAGTCCCATGTAATAGGGGGCGAGCCTATTGCCATCAACCGGGCACAACAACAACAAAATTTTCACGTGAACGAAGTCACGGGAAGCAGCTAGTATTTTCTAACTCATGAAAGTAAAGAGCTGCAAATGTCTTCTTTATTTTTAAACAATGTTTAGCAAAATGACCTGCTGCTGGGCAATTGTAGCAATAAGGCTGACCACAGCGACCACACGTAGTATTTTTAGGCTGCCTCATCGGCCTGGGTGATTTCCCCGCAGAGTCGGTATGTCGATCTCTTTAAGTATTATTAAGTGCTTTACCCTATATGAAGTCGCTGGCTGCCCTGGGGTTTCCACGCATTCGCATATCGAATCGCGACCGACTAGTCGTCTGCAGGAACGAGAGGGCCGTGCTCACACTCGCACTCGCGACACACGACATGGCGCTCCTCGTCCCCTTGCTGCGCCGCGCGGCGTCCTCACTGGCACGTGGCGGCGGCTCGTGCAGAGCGCGCGCCGCGCCCCCCTTCTGCCCGACGTCCGGGCCCGCGCCGCCGCCGCGGTGCCACGCCAACCCGACGTCCGCGGTCGCGCCGCCGCCGCCGCGGTGCCGCGCCCACCCGACGTCCGCGGTTGCGCCGCCGCCGCCGCGGTGCCGCGCCCACACGACGTCAGCGTCCGGGCCGCGGCCGCGTTGCCACGCACACCTGAGGTCCGCGCCCGCGCCGCGGCCGCGGTGCCACGCTCACCCGACGTCCGCGTCCGCGCCGCGGCCGCGGTGCCACGCTCACCCGACGTCCGCGTCCGCGCCGCGGCCGCGGTGCCACGCTCACCCGATG
>OZ059787.1:18544185-18638652 GCA_964057025.1 Standfussiana lucernea | reverse complement strand
CGACGTCCGCGCCCGCGCTGCCACCTGCTCCCCCGCTCACCTGCCGGGACTTCAGACACCAGGTACCGCGCCGCCTGCCGATAGGCTGCACGCCACAGCGTGGCCCACTCGAAAGGCTCGCATTCCTGTATATGTATGTATCACTTTCCCAGCGTTAGTAATAAATCCAACACTTACAGAACCGTGTATCGCCGAGCCCCCCCTCGTGTCTCCCCGGCACGCATCCGTCTGTGAACCCACCGAGCGGTTGGGTCTGCGACCAGGACCCCGTCGCACTGCGGCTGCAGTTAGCGCGGTCCGTGCGCCGAGCCCACTACGAGTGGGAGGCGGCGTGCCGCTTGGCCGCGCCCCCCCCGCCCCCCTGCTGCCCCGCGCCCTATGTGCTCGGTGGGGAGCCCGAGTCTGCCGCGCCCCCCGCGCGCTGCGTGGAGCTGGCGCCCGACGACGCGTGTCGCATCCGCGGCGACGTGCACCTCGACCCGTGCGCGAAGCGCCCGCGCATCCAGATCGAACGCAGCGCGTCACAGAGTACGTGCCCCTCGAGCCTATCCGCTCCCTGCTCCACGAGCCCACCCGCTCTCCGCCCTGCGAGTCCGCCTGCTCCCTGCTCCACGAGTCCGCCTGCTCCCTGCTCCACGAGCCCACCCGCTCTCCGCCCCGCGAGTCCGCCTGCTCCCTGTCCCACGAGCCCACCCGCTCTCCGCCCCACGAGTCCACCTGCTCCCTGCCCTGCACCCCCGCGCTGTGAACTTTTCACCATTGTTGAGCGACGCCATGCTCATGTTCCAGGTTGTCAAAGCAAAAGACACATTCACACGTCCTCGGCGCTCTCTATAGCTAAAAAGTCTTCAGAATCTGGTTCTGGGGTGTTAGAAGGTATGCTTCGGTCGAAAGAACAGCTAAAGGAGGCTGGCCTCGGGCGCTTCGTGACCGACGTGCTAGCGGGCCCAGCGAGCCCGGATAAGCCCCAGGGCGGGCGGCTGGAGCTGAGCGTGCCGCCCGGCACGGAGCGCGTGGCCGTGCACGTGTCGCTATCGCGTGCGGCACCCCCGCTGCCGCCCGCGGCTTGCGCTCCCGGTAACGCACCGTCGAGTTCCTCCTCGTGTGATCATTTTGAGTCCACGTCCGAAAGGCGAAACCCGTGTTTGTCGATTAATCACATTACAAAAAAGTGGACAGACCAGTACGATCAGAAGTTGGCCCATACGCAGTGTGTAGGTGCCGGGTGTGCAGGGATGAACGTGCCGGTGCGAGGCCCCACCACACCCTCCTGCTGCCCCGGCGTGTCCCTCAGCGGCCCCGCCGTGCCTCCGCGCTGCAAGCCGGGCGCTGCGACTATAAAACCATCAAATGAACCGAAAACAAAAACTACACGATGTTCATCACCGTCCGCTTTTATGGCAAACACTATCGTAGCCAATTCTTAGCTGAACCAGCCATTGTCGTGTGTGAGTGTTATATTTTTTATTAAAATCATAAACTGCATTATTTGTCGATATTATTATTTTATACTATACTGTTTAAGACATTATTTTAAAGGTCCTGGACAGCAGGCGCGAAGGTACCAAAGAATCCGAATTTTACCGGCTTCACGACACCAACCACTCTTTGTGGTGTCTACTGTAGTCAAATCACTGCTTTGATCATCAGTGACGGATTAACCTAGTAGCAATTGCTACGGGCCCCGCGTATCCAAACCGGCCTACCTCCACCTGAGCGTAAATTTTTGTGTATATTGAATTTACTAGTTGGCCGCGCCTTCCTTCGCGTGGAAATTTTGATGTGTATACGTGCGACTGCCTCTTTGGCCGAGAGGCCGCAAGCGCGATCGGAATGTAGAGTTGTGCCCGGTTGATGGCAATAATAGGCTAGCTTCCTACTATATGGGCCTTCAACATAACTGGTGAAATGTGGGTGTACGATTAGGTACACCTCTGCCTAACGCTTCGGGGATTGCAGGCGTGATGTTATGTTATGTGTGAGAACTGACAGCCTGATCAAAATGTAATAATTTGGGTGATGACTACAAAAAGCGTCCTTTTTAGGCGCTGTAATTCTGGGCGGCAGAGGTCCGAAACAAAATAAAGGTGCGTTGAGGAGACGATATGGTTTAAAACAGGAACATTAGGGTGCTATACAATTTTTTTTTTAAGGTAACAATCATACGCCTTGCTGCGCGCTAGTTGTTTATTTATTCCAATACCGTTCTGTATACAACCTTAAATGACTTATTATTTTCCATCAGCACATGCTAGTTTTAGGCACATGAAACACGTGAATAACCAACACATAATTGACCATGTGAGAAGTATGGAGTGCCCGAATGAATGCCTGGCACTTTTAAGGTTTGTCCCTGGGATTTGTTGATCGTCATAGTAAATGTAAATTTTAAAGGAAATTGCAACCTCTCTAATTGAAATGGCAAGTTATTTGGAATTATGGGCATGCGGGGAATTAAAACGCTCTCTTCTTTAGCAGATCCTGTAAATAATAATAATAATAATCTGGCTTCTTTTATAATGTTACTGCCCAGCTCAGTGATACGAAGCCTGGTGCCGTGGCACAGTCTGGGTGCATCCAGGTTTCGCATCAGAAGAACTGAAACGCATAAACGTATAAAGCTCCAGTTAACCGGAGTTGAAAACAGTACTATCATCATTAGCCATCACATTCACAGTGTGTATGATGTGTATACTTTTGAATCGCCGACGATCACCTACATACCAGGCCACTCAGAAAGTATTGCGATAAATAGTTTTTATATATGGGAGACTGGCCAGTTAGAATCTTTTTCGAAAATATGATTACTTGTAAGTAAAAATATGTGTGTTCCATTTTCAAAATTTCCCTCCACATTTTTTGCGAGCCAATTCAAAGTATCGTGTCTTACTGAAAAATGGATCTGCGCCGGGAACATTTTAGAGCTATGATTTTTTACGATTTCAAGTGTCGCCTGACACCGGATGAATCGTTCGATAGACTTCAAATGGCATTTATGGATGAAGGCCCCTCCAAGGCAACCGTGTATCGTTGGTATAACGAATTTAGGCGCGGTCGACCAACCTTGGGGGATGAAGAAAGAAGCGGTCGCCCTTTGACGGCTATTACGGAAGAAAACGTGCTAGCAGTGAAAAATTTTATCCAAGATAATAGGCGAATTACATATCAGGAGATTCAGCACATATTAAAGATTGGATCGGGAAGCGTTTACGAGATTCTACATGGGCATCTTCGCGTGAGGAGGATAGTATCGCGCTGGGTGCCGCACTACCTCACCGACGCTCAGAAGCAGGCCCGGGTGGAATGGTGCCGTGATATGCTGAACAAATTTGAAGCTCGTCTCGGCGTGTTTACGACATCGTAACAGGTGATGAGTCCTGGATTTATCAATACAATCCAGAAACCAAGCGCCAGTCGACAGTTTGGGTGTTTCAAAATGAACCAACGCCTACCAAAGTGAAGCGATCTCGAAGCGGGGGGAAGATTTTGATCGCCAGCTTTTTTAATTTGACTGGCCACTTGGCCTCAATTCCCTTACGAGATCAAAGAAGCATCAACGCCGAATGGTATACTACCAAATGTTTACCAGAAGCTTTTTCTGTTGTGAGCAACAAGCGACTAAACTCAGGGCTCCGCGGACTACTGCTCCACCACGACAATGCGCCTGCACACTCCGCGCTCAAAACGAGGGACTTCCTGGACAGTACACCAGTCAAACTCCTGGGTCACCCTCCTTACAGCCCTGATCTAGCACCGTGTGACTTCTTTTTATTTCCAAAAATAAAAAATCAGCTCAAGGGGATACAATTTTCGTCGCCGGAAGATGCGCTGGCTGCGTTCGAGCAGGCTGTAAACGAGGTGTCTGCGGCGGACTGGAAAAAGTGTTTTGAAAACTGGTTCAGACGCATGAATCTTTGTATAGAGGCTGGTGGAGAGTACTTTGAAAAGATTTAATAAAAATATATGTACCTGTAGAACAATTTTTTTTAGTGTCGCAAAACTTTCTGAGTGTCCCACGTATAATATGCATATCAAACGTTTTTTTTTTTTGTTAATTAAAGCACTCTTCATTATTTATATTGACCTCACTTTTGTAAAAAAAAACGTGCATGATAAATTCATCCTGTGTAGCCACTGAATGGGAAAATTCTTCGGAAAATTGTATTTTCCCATCTGCGCCCGATTCCATACGAAAATTATAAATATTTTTGCAGCAGCTTATTCGCAAAGACGCCTGATTCATGGTCGTTGTACAGTTGGACGCGCATATTGCACGTAAGTTAGGAGTTTTTCGATCCTGGACACAGTGGCGACCGCGACGCTTTGAGACATGCGTTTATTTTACCCGCCGGTGTGCCTTTCTCGATAACTACCAGTGTCTGTCTGAAAACACCTGCAAGCAAAAACGCCGCCCATCAGCGCCTGGTTGCCGCGGATGTCTTGCAAGCTACGGTTCAACGCCTGTCTAATATTTCATATGTGCAAAAGTTGACCTGGTGCTTCCCTAGATGGCGTTGACATCGAAATAGATTGCGCTATGGTTTCGTTCCACGGCAAAGTATAAATAGATTTGGTTTTTTTTTGTACGGGCCAAAACAGATTCGCCGCCTGACCGCCGCTGCGTACGGACGTGCCCGCGCTACCTGCTCGCACCCTCCCGCCCGCTACCTGCTATCAACGGTTCCTCGCGCCCTCGTGACGTCATCGTAGTCCCCGACTACACCCCCGAACATTTGCTGTCTTTTTCAAGACAGCTCTTGTTCATTCATTCCCTTTTCGGGAATATCGTCAAAAACGTCTTTGCCCCTTCAGGGAAAAACCACAGTTTCGTGGTTCTTGGTGGAAACCTCACGGTGGCAACGAAGCCAAGAGGGTGTTGACCCGACTCACCCGCCGACCCCCTTCAGGGCTAGGCATTAATCGGAAGGGCTCTGGAGCCGCGGCCTTGGGGGATCTCCTAGTCGCGACCAGTTGTCTAACCCCGTTCTCTTTCAGCTTGCACCCGGGACAGTTGGGTTTGTCTACCCCTACGGCCCGGTTTGGTCGCAAGACCCAAAGGGACCCGCTGTACAATAAGACTGACAGCGGGATCACAAGCTTAGGGCACACCTTAGGTACTCACCTCTCTGCCTACACCCGGCAGAGAAGGTACACACCCCCGGGCCCATCCACCCGGCGAGCTAGGTTGTTAGGCGTAGGATTGAGAGCTTCACTCTCAATATCAGTTTCTTTTTAGCTGGCAAACTATAGGACATAAACATGTCTGACCAACTCCTTTTGGAGTTCGTCCGGCATGTTTTGCTAGAGGATGAGTACTTTAAGAAAAAGTACGGTGCCAAACTCGCTGCAATTCAGCGTAACCCTATCGCTGAATTCAGCGATGTCCTGGACAGCCCGCTGTCATCCCAGCCCGCCGACAAAGGCATTCCTAAAATGCCGGAGTCTTTGGCCAAAAAACCGGTCGCCACGTCCTCCCGCCCCCCCGCCCCCGCCGCTGCTCAGACCAGTAAGCCTTCTAGCCCTAGGGCTACCCAATCCGTCCCAGCTTCATCCAAGAATCTCAAGCCCCCTCCTCCGCTCTTCATCCAGGACAAGTCCAAGTGGACTGAAGTCTCCAAGATGTGTATGGATCGCAAGATCCAATACACAAGCGCCCGTAGCACCCAACAGGGTATTAAAGTCACGGTCCCTACGACCACCGACTATAGGGAGCTGTCCCGTCAACTTCGTGCTCGGAATGTCGCATTCCACACTTACTCCCTTCCTGAGGAAAAGCCCACCCGCGTGGTGATCAGGCGGATTCCAAAGGAAATCCCCACCTAGGACATCCTTGAGGACCTCAAAGGTCAGGGTGTTCCTGTCATCACTGTACACCGCCTTCATAAGGCTAGAGGAGGCGACCAGTACGATATGGTACTGGTCGTCTGCGACCCGGTCGATGGGCATCATCCGATTTTCAAAGTAAAATCGGTCTCTTCCCTCACAGGCATGTCCATCGAGAAGCCATACCGCTCCAACATCGTAGGTCAGTGCCACAGATGCCAGTTGTACGGGCACAGCCAGGCTAACTGCTTTGCGCCACATAGGTGCGTCAAGTGCCTAGGTGGCCAAAGCACGGCTGACTGTCCCCGACCAAAGGACATCTCCAAGTGCACAGAGCCACTTAGCTGTGTTCTCTGTGGACAGTCCGGGCACCCGGCCAACTACCGTGGCTGCCCCAAAGCTCTCAAAGCTTCATCTTTGAAGCTTGCTAAGCGTGCTCACGCCCGCCAACAGAGAGAGAGTCCCTCTGTTAAATTCCCTCTTTACAGATGCCCGAGCGTCTTATTCCTCAGAGGCCCACTCCCTGGACCTCCGAGAATCACCAGAGAGCTTTCCCAGCTCTTACTAAGGCTCAGACCAACCCCACCCCCGGGCTACCCAAAACCCCTGCACCCGCGCCCTCTCCAAAGGTCGTCCCCGTTACCACACCCGCGCCTCCTGGCCCCGTGGCCGTTGAGGAGGAAACAAACTTCGATGTCATCCTCGGTGCCTTCCAGGTATTCTGTACCCCGGAAGCGGACCGCATGTCAAACGAGATCAGGGCTGCCAAGAAATCTGCCATCAAATCAAATCAAATCTGCTTTATGTTTTATGTATTCCATTTTCTCTTCTTATTTTACACACTTTGTCTACATCTCTTTTTTTAGCATCTCCTTTCGCAGGTATGTTGGAAGAGATTTCATTAGAAATAAGCAATACCTTTGTACTCTCTTTTCTGTTCCTTTCTTGATTTCTGTATTTAGTGTGTACATAAATTGTTAAATAAATAAATAAATATATAAATATGGCAAGATTTTTAAGAGGTACCCCACCATCGAGAAAGCCATCCGCGCCCTTAACCATAATTAATTTGCTATGGATAATAACGAATTAATAACGTGTACCAAGCCCCGATCCCTAAAACTAGGCTACTTTAATGCCAACGGCATTAACGGCCAGCGTGATGAGATCGCCACATTCCTCCGCGACCATCAACTGGATATCCTCCTCATACAGGAGACCTTTCTAAAGCCTAGCCACCGTGATCCGAAAATTGCCAACTATCGCATAGTTCGCAACGATCGGTCGCGCTGTCACAAGGGTGGTACACTCATTTATTATAAAAAGGCAAAATCTACGAGAGGCTTATTTAATAAGCATCTCAAAGATTATGCCGAGGCCAAGAGCCTCATTCCGAATGAGCAATTCGGTTTTAGGACCGAACACTCGTGTGTACAACAGGTCCACCGAATCGTAGAGCACGTGAGCGCTGGTTTCCAGCGTGGTTCGATAACGGGCGTGTTGTTCTTCGATATAGCGAAAGCGTTCGACAAAGTCTGGCACAACGGCTTAACATACAAGATGTACCAACTGGGAGTGCCGGACCGTCTCGTGCTCATCTTGCGAGACTTTTTGTCCAATCGCACCTTTCGCTTTCGCGTCGGGGGAGCAATCTCTTCCCCTCACCCGATTCGTGCCGGAGTCCCTCAGGGCTCGGTAATCTCCCCTCTCATTTTTACGTTGTTCACCAGCGATATCCCTAAAAGCAACAAGGCTCAGTTAGCCCTGTTCGCGGACGACACGGCCATTTATTATACTGGTCGTTGTCAGAACGTTATCGCCAAAACGCTCCAAACCTCAGCCAACGTCCTCGGCGCTTGGTTCAGGAAGTGGAGGATCGAGGTTAACCCCGATAAGAGTCAGGTGGTTCTTTTCTCTAAACCGCGTATCAATCCCCCCAGCCCCCGTCCGATCACTATGTACGGCAAGCCTATCCCTTGGGAGAAGCAAGCCAAATACTTAGGAGTCATACTTGACCAACACCTGTCCTTCGGGTCACATACCAAAGCAGCTCGCGACGGAGCTGCCTTCGCTATGAGTAGGCTTCATTTTATGGTAGCGGCTAAGAGCAAGTTAAGGAAGACGCATCAGAAGTCATCAACTCGACGTGGACTGTCAAGAAGCAGTCCTACCTCAAGATCCTGCCTGTCCAAGTAGTGGGACCGAAAGGGGCCGTCGACACCTTCGCCCTGATGGACGACGGATCAACAGTGACGCTCGTCGACGACAGTATCGCCACGTCCATCGGCGCTACAGGACCCATAGATCCGCTGAAGGTAGAAACAATCAACGAGTTGAAAACAGCGGAGAGTGCATCGAGACGGGTCACCATCGGCATAAAGGGGGTCAACGACCGAGAAGAACGAATGCAAGCGAGAACAGTGAAGAACTTACAAGTGTCGTCTCAACGGGTACCGCAAGGTTTAGTGGAGGGCTGCCCACATCTGTCAGACATCAAGGGACAACTCACCTACGCCAGACCAGATTCTTCGGACAGAAGATAGACTTCGTCTCCCACATGAAGGAAACAGAAGATGACCTCGAGAACCTGGTGAAGAAGTACTTCGAGATGGACGCCCTCTACCTCAACCCCAAGAGACCGAAGACAGACCCAGAGGAGAAAGCTCTTCGTATCCTAGAAGAGAAGACAGAGAAGATCGAAGAGACAAGGTATCAGACCGGCCTCCTCTGGAAGAAAGAAGACGTCAAGTTCCCAGATAACTACGAAAACTCGCTGAAGAGACTCTTCAACATAGAAAAGAAGATTGATCGCGACCCAGCCTTAAAGAAGAAGAACGTCGAACAGACGGACGCCCTTATAGAGAAGGGGTACGCCGAGCCGGCGCCGCCTCAGAAGACTCCAAACAAGACGTGGTACCTGCCTCACTTCGCGGTCATCAACCCCATGAAGCCGGCCAAACTCCGTGTGGTGCATGACGCCGCCGCCAAGACCCGAGGGGTCGCACTCAACGACGTGCTCCTCAAAGGTCCGGATCTGCTCCAGTCGCTGCCGGGCGTCGTCATGCGCTTCCGGCAACATCTCATCGGGGTGACAGCGGACATCAAGGAGATGTTCATGCAGGTCAAGCTACGCACCGAGGACAGAGACGCGCTACGGTACCTATGGCGCGGGGATCGACGCGACAATCAACCACCAGAAGAATATAGAATGACTTCATTGATCTTCGGGGCATCGAGTTCGCCATCGACGGCGATATATGTATGTGAAGAACCTGAATGCCAAACAGCATGAGAAGACTCACCCAGAAGCAGCAGCCGCCATCGTCGACAAGCACTACGTCGACGATTACTCTCAAGCTTCGTTCTCGATATTAGCATTAACACACATGTAGTTTCACTAACAGAATCGCCATTTCGCATTGAATTTAGGAGAAAAAAACAAATTATTTAAAACTAAAAATATTAATCTAATGTAAGGTAGATTCAAAACTTTGTTCTTGACACTGACATTCTCACCTAGCCAGCTCATTCACGTATCAGTGCTTCGCTGTTTCGCATCATTACCTTGTTTTTAAAGTAATTCAAGTGCGTTTTTATATTTTAGCTATAGAATGCCGAAAAGAAAGAGTGATAAGCGCGATAATTATAGTTATTTGAGTAAAAAACTTAAAAAATTAGAACGTGAAATAAAACGTGGGCGACGTACTCGCTATGATAGTGCATCGTCGTCGGATGGTGATTTATCTACGCCTTATAACCTGCAGGGTGAGTCATTGACCTACTTATTTCGTGTTTATATCAATTGGTTACTTTTAGCACCGCAACCACCTGGCTTCTCACATTGGAAAAAACCGTTACGTAAATTTGGTACGTTTGTGTTTTTGAATTCATAACGGTTATAAGTATAATTATAATACGGAAAATCGGATTGTCCTTTGGGGGCCTTCCACTTCCTAAATTAAGTACTTGCTGCTCGGATCTACCTGTGGGGTTTTTCTATAGCATGTACCTACGTTTCTCCTAGAGAAATAAATAGGTGTTAAGCCGCCATTGGGATTGCGTGTTTCTCACAAGGAGTCTCACTTCCCACGCAAATAAAGCAAATACTAATTTTGCTTGCAGAGCGCGAACCAATCTCAATCGATGACGATTGTGCCACATATCATGGCGATACAGATCCACAACCTGGATGCTCGTACTGGCAACCAGCCCCAGCGGTATTTAGTGATGAGGAGGAGGCTCCGGTCCCAGCCGTTACACAGTCGCCTACCGCCGACAACACCACGGCACAAGTAGTCATACTGCCGCCGAGCTCCGCTACCGCCGCGCTGCCAACCGCGCAAGTACTTACTGCGCCTGCCGGCGTACCTCTAGAGAGGGCGAGTGAACCGGAGGCCCCTGCTCCTCAACAAGACGTTCCAGAATTAGATCCAGATTTAATGGAAATATTAGGTGATGATCCCACCTCAACTAAAGAATATGGTAGGGAAATTCAAAAGGATTTGGCAATTAGACTAAACCATATTGCGACCTCTGGTCTCTCTAAAGAGAACCGCAAGGAATTAAAAGACAGATATTTGGTACCGGTGAACTGCAAATTTATAAAAGCACCTACCCTGAATCCGGAAATTCGAGTATCCCTAATAGAAACTCAAGCAAAGCGGGACAAGGGTATAGAGGGTAAACAGGTACTAACATCCTGTGCCTTGTCCTCCATCAGCGAGGCCATTACTTCGCTGCTTTCATCAGGTCATAAAAACCCTGAGCTTCTCAAGCTGTTGATGGATACAGCTCGAATCCTCGGTGATATCCAGTATGCAGACTCGATCTCGCGACGTTCGTTCATTCTTTCAACTGTCAAGAAGGAGCTAAAAGATCAGTTGGACAAAACCAAAATAGATGAAATGCTCTTTGGCAATAGCTTATCAGAAATATTAAAATCAGCAAAAACAATTATAAAATCTGGAGCTGATATAAGGTCATCTACAATGCAGTCTACTGCTAATAAACCGGCTAGGGCTGTCAACCGGCCTTTAAACTACCGAGCCCCCCCGGCGCGTCGCCGACAGTTCCCACCACCAACGCCGGGGGGCGCGAGATATGCGCGGGCGGCACCATCAACTCAGACTCAGAGGCAGCAGACGAGGACGACGCAGAACAACGCTTACAGGACATTGTCACGTCAGCCGCAAGCAGGTCACCGACGCTAGAGCCGGTAAGCCCAGCGGGTCGTCTTTCGTTTTTCTATGAACAGTGGTGTTTATTGACTACTAACCCTGTTATACTTTCTTGGATTTCTGGCTATAAAATTATGTTTTCTGAGCCAGTTATTCAAACAACCGTTCCGTCAGAGCCTATGTATTCGCAATCCGAATACAAGGCCTTCAAAGCATCAATACAAGATCTTATTAGTACTGGGGCAGTGTCCTTATGTCAACCATGCGCTTGTCAATACATATCCAGTATTTTTCTTGTTCCTAAACCGAACGGTAAACAACGTTTCATATTAAATCTAAAACAATTAAATAAATTTATACCAACCCAACATTTTAAACTTGAAGATTTAAGAACAGCTTTAAAACTTTTATCACACAACTGTTTTATGTCAACAATTGATTTAAAAGATGCCTATTTTTTAGTAAGCATACATCCCAACTCAAAAAAATATTTACGTTTTAAATTTAATGGCAATCTGTACGAGTTTAACGTGTTACCGTTCGGCTTAAACACTGCTCCGTATATTTTTACGAAAATTCTTAAACCAGTCGCAAAATTACTGAGGTCTTTGGGATATTTATCAACATTTTATTTGGATGATTTGTTTTTGGTTGGCCAATCGTATACTGACTGTTTACAAAATGTAAATGATACAACACAATTATTGAAATCGTTAGGATTCATCATCAACACAGAAAAAAGTTCTGTTGTGCCTACTAATTGTTGCAAGTTCTTAGGAAATATTATAGATTCAAAAAAATTTGAAGTAAGATTACCTGATGACAAAAGAAAGAAAATTGAAACAGAATTACTAAGAATTAGGAAGCTCAAACGATGTAAAATAAGAGATTTTGCTCGATTCATTGGCCTTTTAACATCCGCATGTCAGGCCTTGGACTACGGTTGGCTTTATACCAAAGACTTTGAGAGGTGTAAATATCTAAACCTCAAAGACGATGAAAACTACGATAAGTTTATGAACTTACCAAATGAGTTGTCCTCCATCTTTGACTGGTGGCTTAATGCGATAAAGGAATCAGTATGTAAAATAAAGGTTGACACATATTCCTTAGAGATATTTAGTGATGCCTCAACAACGGGATGGGGTGCTGCCTGTGGTGACGAGACTGCCAGTGGACCTTGGAGTCAACATGAGCAAACTCTTCATATTAATTATTTGGAAATACTTGCAGCTTTTCTTGCGCTTAAAGTTTTTGCACAAAATTTAAAAAATTGTCAAATTTTGTTACGTATTGACAATACAACGGCAATATCTTACATTAATAGAATGGGTGGTATACAATTTCCCCATTTGACCGATATTACGAAACAATTGTGGAAATGGTGCGAGGCGCGTAAAATTATGGTTCATGCCGATTACATACGTTCTTCTGATAACGTAGTCGCGGACATGGAATCAAGAAAATTACACCCCGACATAGAGAGGGAAATTTCTCAAACTGCTTTTAATAAAATAACGCAATACTTCGGTGCCCCTTGCATTGACTTGTTCGCGAGCAGAATAAATCATAAGTGCGATATCTATGTTTCTTGGCATAGAGACCCTGACGCTTATGTAATTAATGCGTTCACTATTTCATGGACAAATTTTTACTTTTACGCGTTTCCACCAATTTCTGTAATTTTAAAGACTTTGCGTAAAATTATTAACGACAAGGCCACTGGTATTGTCATCGTGCCCAAATGGCCAACACAACCCTGGTACCCTCTTTTTAAAAGACTCCTCATATCGAAACCACTATTTTTAAAGTCGGACGGTGATATAATTATTTCTCGTTGTAGCGAACGTGCAATTCACCGGCAAATTACACTGGTTGTCGGGAGGTTGTCCGGGCATCTCTTCTCCGAAGAGGAATTCCACAGCCGTCCATAGTCATAATGCTAGCATCTTTGTCAGATAACACTGTCAAGCAGTATGATACTTGCCTTAAGAAGTGGTTTGCGTTCTGTCACGAAAACAACATAGATCCCTATAATGCGCCAACATCGAATATTCTCTGTTTTCTAACGCAATTGTTTAACACCGGAGCTCGGTATGGTACCCTAAATAGTTCGCGATCCGCTTTATCGTTGTTACTTGGACACGATATAGTAAACAATGAATTTATACAGAGATTCTTCAAGGAAATCTTTCGATTGCGGCCCACAGTTCCTAAATACAATTTAACGTGGAACACTGATCAAGTTTTAAATTATCTGGCGGAATTATATCCCAACGAAAATTTAAGTCTTGAAAAACTTAGTAAAAAGTTAGTAACCCTTCTAGCCCTGGTAACAGCCCATAGAATGCAGACCTTATCAAAAATCCATGTTGAAAACATTATCAAATCTGATTCAGGGTTTATTATTAAAATAACTGATTTAATTAAAACTTCACGAGTGGGTTCCTTACAGCCAGTGTTTTCCTTACCGTATTTTTCACAAAGGCCGCAAATATGCCCTGCTGATACTCTTCAAGTTTATCTTGATAGGACCAATCAGATACGTCAAGTCCATCAATCACTATTTATTTCATTTAGAAAACCATACCGAGCAGTAACGTCGCAGACTTTGAGCAAATGGGTAAAGAGCGTATTACAAACCAGTGGCATTGATATCTCTCTGTTTACTGCGCACAGTACCAGGCACGCAGCCACTTCTAAAGCTTACAGCGTAGGAGTTAGCCTAGACGTTATACGTAAAACTGCCGGGTGGAGTTCAAATTCTACTGTATTTGCTAAATATTATAATAGAATAATATCAGACGATATGTCTACTCGTATTGATTTTGTCACAAGTGTGTTAAATGGATAATATTAGATATTCTATTACAGTAATCATTGAAAAGCTATTAAATTACATGATTGACTTAAATATATGTAGTTATCAAAATATAGTGGATATTTAATTATTTACTTCACTCAAACTTCTCAAGCATAGATACAATAAGTAACTATGTAACTAATTATATTCCACAATTAAATACTATCTCTCAACATCTACATGTGTGTTAATGCTAATATCGAGAACGAAGCTTGAGAGTAATTGATGATTAAACGAACTTACCTGTACGTGAAGTTCAATCACAATTACTCGAAGAGCTTCGTTCGAAGATATTAGCATCCCTCCCTCCCAGTCATGTTGCATCCCTAGTTGTGGAATAAAAAACAGCTCAGCAAACCTCCGAACTAAATGAGCTGGCTAGGTGAGAATGTCAGTGTCAAGAACAAAGTTTTGAATCTACCTTACATTAGATTAATATTTTTAGTTTTAAATAATTTGTTTTTTTCTCCTAAATTCAATGCGAAATGGCGATTCTGTAAGTGAAACTACATGTGTGTTAATGCTAATATCTTCGAACGAAGCTCTTCGAGTAATTGTGATTGAACTTCACGTACAGGTAAGTTCGTTTAATCATCAATTATCTCGATAGTTTTAGAAGCCTAGAAGAGGCTATGAAGATAACAAGCGATGTGCGTGAAGTGCACAAGCAGGCCAGCTTCGAACTCAAGCAGTGGAAGTCAAACTCAACGTCACTCCTAGAAGCACTGGGAGAAGAGAACCACATAGAAGACCTAGAGTTGTACAAGTCGGAAGAGCAAACGGAAAGAGTATTGGGCGTCGTCTGGAAACTCAACACGGACGAGCTGACGTTCAACCTCAACTTAGCAAGAATCCCGTCGACACTTATAGAGAGAAAACAGCCTACGAAGAGAGAAGCCTTAAGAATCGTCATGTCACTCTTCGACCCTTTAGGTTTCGCCTCACCAGTCACGATCAGTGCGAAACAACTACTCCAAGAAGTATGGCGTCGAGGAACAGCATGGGACGACCGCATCGATGAAGACCTGGCGGAGCAGTGGGAGTCGTGGATGGGACACTTGAAAAGTCTCCACGACATAGCAATTCCGCGGCAGTACCTGCATTACAGCGACGCCGCCTCCCTCGAGCTACATGTCTCCAGCGACGCCAGCGAATCGGCCTACGCCACAGTCCTCTTCTGGAGAGCAGTGACACCAGACGGCGAAGTCGGCACCTCCCTCATCATGGCCAAGGCGAAAGTAGCACCGTTGAAGTTGACCTCTATCCCAAGACTGGAGTTACAAGCAGCAGTCATGGGAACTAGACTCGCCGACGCGATCATCGAGGAGCACGAGAAAAAACCCGATAGAAAAGTATTCTGGACTGACAGAAAGACAGTTAAGTACTCACCTGGATCAGAACTGGGTCACGCTCCTACAAACCGTACGTGGCTCACCGACTCGCAGCAATAGAAGAAAGCTCCAAGGTCAACGACTGGCGCTGGGTTCCAACCAAATTGAACGTGGCCGACGACGCAACGAGAGACGTACCAACCGCCTTCGGCAAACAGCATCGGTGGTACAAGGGGCCGGACTTCCTCTACTTACATGAGGACTCCTGGCCAACAGAACCTGAGAAAATAGGACCCGAAGAACCATCGGATGAAGAAAAGACACACCACGTGACCGGCGGTAGAAGCACGAGACTGGCAGAAGGCCTACCTGACCCGAAGAAGTTCTCCAACTGGGACCGCCTCCGATACTCGACAGCCCGAGTTCTGCAGTTCATCGACCTCTGCCGAGCTCTGAAACAGAAGGTCAACTACCGGAGGACGAGAAAGAATAAAGAAGCGGACCCGACTTGGAAAAGGATCAGACCTGCAGCCGCGAAGAAGCAGACGCCTGCGCCTGCACCAGCAACGAGATCGACGGTCAACTACCTCTCGGTCACCGCCGAGCTACTCAAAAGGGCCGAGGAACTACTAATGCGGTCCTCACAGGAAGAAGCCTTCATCGAAGAGATACAGCTCTTGAACAACGGAAAACCGATCCACAAAGAGAGTCGCCTTCATCAGCTCAGCGTCGAGTCTAGGAACGGCATTCTCTACCTCAGAAGTCGCATCCAAGCAGCCAAAGACGTCGAAGAGAAGGTCAAGCATCCATTGGTAGTCAACGGAGATCATCCCACCGTGAAGCTGTGGATACAAAGCGTGCACCGGCAGCTCCATCACACAGGCGTAGAGGCAACCGTCAACGAGTGTCGCCAGCAGTACTGGGTACTACGATTGCGCCCCACTACACGCGCAATCATTCGACGATGCCTGTTCTGCAGAATGAAGACGCAGACGCCGCCACACCCTAGAACCGGGGACCTGCCAGCGTGTCGCTTAGCCCATCACAAGCGACCATTCTCCTTCACCGGTGTCGACTACTTCGGGCCTCTCTCCGTGACCATCGGGTGCACCCGACAAAAGAGATATGTAGCCATATTCACATGTCTCACGACGCGAGCTATTCATCTAGAAGTCGCCAGCTCGCTCAGCGCCGACTCAGCCGTCATGGCGGTCAGGCGCATGATCGCGCGACGCGGCTGCCCGACCGAGATCTGGTCGGACAACGGTACCAACCTGAAGGCTGCCGACAAGGAACTTCGACAAGCCATCGACGCGGCAACCGCCGAAGAAGCTGCCAAGAGGACCATCGCATGGCGTTACATCCCGCCTGGCGCTCCGTTCATGGGCGGAGCCTGGGAGCGCATGGTACACTCTGTCAAAACCGCGCTCACTGCAACCCTACATGAGCGCCACCCAACCGAAGAGGCGCTCAGCACTCTACTCGCTGAGGTAGAGTACACCTTCAACAGCCACCCGCTGACCCACGTGCCTGTCAGCGCTGAGGATCCAGAGGCCCTGACTCCTAACCACTTCCTCTTATGTAGGAAAGTTGATTTATATAAAGATTATTGCCTAAATTATTGATATTTTGATAGTTTAGTAGCACATAAGCAATTTCCAACAAGAATTGTTGCCTTATAAGCCTGATTTGTGTAAGATTTCATAACTCAAGTTGTTGTATACAAGAATTTGTATGTTTTAATTTCCAATTAGAAATATTTTTCTTATATAGGTTAACTTATGTAGATTAAGAAAATATTGAAGTGTCGTGGTAAATGAAAGACATTTGCACTCGATGAGGTCTCGTTTTATTGTGTCCTTACATAGAATGAGCGTACACGATCTTAGCATATTGCTTACTTAGCTAATCCTAAAATAAAGTGTGATTACACACACATACATACTAATGATACTTGCTTACACACACTACACCTCCGGGGGTAAAAGAAAAAAAAAATAATTAGAGCTCATAGTTATTTTTTTTTTTGTATAATCGGTTATTAAGTCTACATAAAAAAAATACAAATATATATTATTAACTATGGAACAATTTAGTTCTGTCCTTATGAATCAATTCTATTTATTTTGTTTTACAATTTTGACGTTAGGGCCCATATCCTCTAACACAATATAAGGGCCTTTGAAAATATCATCCAATTTCTTTGTTCCTTCACTTTTGACTAGAACTAAATCGTCTTTATTATAAGTAACTGGATTACATTTCTTATCATATACTTGTCGGAGAAAGCGATAACTTTTAAACATCAAGTTGCTGATTTGACCATTGTAGTAGGGGTAAACGCCGTGACGTCAGATGTTGTTTTAATGGCGGCACGTGGACAGAGTCGTTTTGTAGAGTGGGGATTGTGCCGAGATCACTTTTGCTCGGAACTCCAACGAAGTCACTCCTTCAGAACGAAACTGTCGGTTTGCCCATTTTGTGGAGATTATTTGTTAGTGTTATTTAATGTAAATTTGTGTTAAATAATAAACTGTGATTTTTGTGTACCGAAATCGAAACTATTATTTTAACATTTCATCATGAACCCGGTACCACCGAACCCTAATGACAACGGCGCTATCGCTCAGCCATCGCTTACGCCGTCATCAGAATTGGGATCTGGACTCGATTCCCACTGGCGTGCTATGTTCGAGATGCAGCAGAAGAACATGATGCAGCTGATCGAAGCCATCAGGACACCAACAGTGGCACCTCAGATCATGCTGCCAGAAATTAATCCGGAGCTACCAGATACCGATCCACGTGCTTGGTGCGATACTATCGATATTTGCCTCGACGAACGTCCACTGGAGGGTGCATCGCTTATTATAGCTCTGGCGAGTGCAAGTCTGAAGCGGAAGTTCGATCGCAGTACCGGTGATGGCGCCACTGATGCAAAGCGTTTAAAGCCACAAACTTCCACTATGTTCACGTGCCATAAGTGCGGAAAACCGGGACACAAAGCGGTGAACTGTCGTTCGAAGTTTACGCAGCCTGCTGGAGCTAACGCCCAGAAAACTACACCGGCGGCGACTTCATCGGGTTCCAGCAAGAGAATAACTTGTTTCCGTTGTGGAGAAGCCGGACACATCTCTACGAACTGCCAACGCGGCAGTGCGGGTGGCGCGTCATCGTCGGCGGGCAGCGCTGCCAACGCAACGGCGGAGCGACGCGTCGATAGCTGCGAAATAGCAGGTGTTTGCGGGCAATTGGAACAATCCGGTGAGTCGTTTTCATTTTGTTTTGATTCCGGCGCCGAGTGTTCTCTCGTTAAACAAAATGTAGCTTATAAATTCTCGGGCAAACGTTCACTTTCAACCGTGCAAGTAATTGGTATCGGTAATAATTCGAATGTTTTTAGCACTGAACAAATTCTTAGTGATGTTGTGGTCGACAATAACGAACTGTCAATTTTATTTTACGTACTACCCGACGATTGTATGAAATACGATGTTATGATCGGACGCGATATTTTGACACTTGGCTATACGGTACATTTAACTGAATCTACCCTACGTATTTCGAAAGTCACAAATGTAGGTTGTTGCGATTTACCTCCCGTGATCTTTACAATGTTGATTCTGATATTTCAAACGAAAACAAGGACCGGTTGACGTCCCTTTTGAATGAGTATTCGAATGCTTTTATCAATGGCTTATAACGACGATGATGAAACCGGAATTGACCTAACAGAGGCGAGAGAACACGCGGTGGACGGTATTAAGAAGAGTGCGGCTTATGAAAAAGCCCGTTTTGACAAAAATAAGGCCAAAGTAGTTAATTTCAGTGTTGGTGATTTGGTTTTAATTCAAAATAAAGAACGGAATCAGACTAAATTAGACCCCAAATATAAGAGACCGTTTAAAGTTGTAGAAGTACTTGACGGTGATCGTTATCTTTTAAAATCTTTGAATGGTAATAGAACATACAAGTAAGCTCATGATCGCATAAGAAGGATGCCACAAGGTCATATCCCCAGCGAATTAGACGTAATTAGTGAAGAATTGGATCTAGATGATGCGGGTGAAGGCCCATCAACTCGTTCCGATTAATGTTAATGCACAAAGTATTTCTTAAGCGGACGGTTTACCGGAGAGAAGGCCCGGTTACATGCGTCCTGTTTAGGGCTTATCAGTGTGAAGGACTGATACTGTCCAATCTATTGTGTGCACGACAGCGAGAAGGGCTGTGTGTGATGTATCAGACATTACCAGCGAGAAGGGCTGATAATAAGTTGACTACTTTGTTTTTACTTGGTGCATTGATATTGTGTTCTAGTTTATTTCATTTGACTTTTCTAAATCTTGATGTGTCGCTTCAAATGCAAGTCCTTTGTTTGAGGTCAGGTAGGCCGAGCAATCTTATATTGTCTACAAATGCATTTTGTTTTGTCGCCAGGTAATACAGCACACGAGGACGTGTGACTTGTCAGTATGGCCGTGTCGGAGAAAGCGATAACTTTTAAACATCAAGTTGCTGATTTGACCATTGTAGTAGGGGTAAACGCCGTGACGTCAGATGTTGTTTTAATGGCGGCACGTGGACAGAGTCGTTTTGTAGAGTGGGGATTGTGCCGAGATCACTTTTGCTCGGAACTCCAACGAAGTCACTCCTTCAGAACGAAACTGTCGGTTTGCCCATTTTGTGGAGATTATTTGTTAGTGTTATTTAATGTAAATTTGTGTTAAATAATAAACTGTGATTTTTGTGTACCGAAATCGAAACTATTATTTTAACATTTCATCATGAACCCGGTACCACCGAACCCTAATGACAACGGCGCTATCGCTCAGCCATCGCTTACGCCGTCATACTAATTTTCTATTTTCCTTACTAGTTTCTAAATTATGTTTAGCGTCTTTTAGCGCTACCTGTAGCCTATATCTTAAATCTAAAGAGTAGTCATTGGAATTATATAATGGTTCTATTCTAGTACAGTTCTTAATATTATTTGGAATATTACATGTCCTGCCGAAAATTAGTTCGAAGGGCGTGTACTTCGTCTCTGAGTGGACGGTATTATTATAACTGAAACACCAAAATGGTATCCAGTGTGACCAGTCATAGCCATTGTCGCCTGAAAAAGTCCTTAGAAAAGCGCCTAAATGCTTATGAGCATTTTCGAGAGAACCGATCGATTGATGGTGGTACGCTGTGGACGTTAACTTTTCTATTTTTAATAATTTGTAAACATCAACCATAGTGCTTGAAATAAACTCTGAACCTCTATCAGTTGCTATAACTTTAGGTATACGTAAAATAAAATTTTGTATAACTGATCTTGCTACAGTTTCGGCTTCTTTATTTTTGATAGGATGTGCTTCAATGAATTTAGTTAGTTCACATTGTATTGTTACAAGGTAACAATTTCCTTCCTCGTCTTTATCTAAAGGACCTACTAAATCTAAAAATATTTTTTCAAAACCTGATGACGCAGTCGTTGTGATCGTCATTGGCTGTTTTCTGTACCTACTTTATTTAGTCTTCTGACATGTAGAACACTTCTTTACAAAATCCTGAACGTCTTTATCGATACCTGGCCAGAAATATCGTCTCTTGATGTTATTAGTCATTCTGCGGACCCCAGCATGTCCACTGGTAGGCAGTAAATGAAAGTCATTTAAAATACATTGTTTTTCACTATCATTATTTATTCTTTCTATTCCTCTTAGTATGCATACTCTCGGACCGGTCCAATCTTTTACTGTTTGTATTTCACTACACAAACCTTTTATAAACTTTTCATTTTCATTATTTTTAACTATGCATACTTCTTTTACTTTTATATTATAGCTAAACTTCTTTAACTTAGTCACAAATTCGGCTCGCGAGAAATGTGCCATAAAGTTGAGGTTACACATAACAACATTTTACTAGGGATATAAGCAAGACACTCGTCTTCAGCACGTATCAAATTATCTCTTCTATATTTATCCACTTTTTTTTTCTCTAGCAAAATCATCTCCACGACATCACTCGGCTTCCTTAGCAACTCCACGACTCTAGGCTGATCAGACCCTTCTTCGGTGGATTTACTAATTGGCGGTGATTCATTCTTATTCTTCTCATCCCTTATTCTTTTTTGTGCTCTAGTCATGACATTAACTTCCGAAATTTTCTCATTTATACTCTTTAATTCACTGGAAGTCACATTTACTCTTGATAATGCATCCGCGACTACATTATCTTTCCCTTGCACATTCACTATTTTAAAATCATACTCTTCAAGTATTAAACGAAACTTCAACAGCCTGCTAGAGGGATCTTTCATGCTAAACAAATAAATGAGTGGTTTATGATCTGTCATTATAGTGAAATGCCTACCGAATACATACGGCCTAAAGTACTTTACTGCCCAGACTATAGCAGTAAGTTCTTTTTGTATGGTGGGGTAGTTTAATTCTGCCTTATTTAACGGTCTACTAGTATAATTATGCTACGGGTCTCAGGTCCTTGTTACACAAAACTGCACCAATCGCTACACCTGATGCGTCAGTCTGTAAAATAAATTCGTTGGATTCTGAGAAATCTGGGTACTGAAGTATGGGTGGGCTAATTAACTTTTGTTTTAAAATTTCGAAAGAGTGTTGACATTCCGCTGTCCAATTGAAAACTATATTCTTTCTGCATAATCGATTTAAAGGTAATGTTATCTGGGCAAACGATGGTACAAACTTACGATAGTAATTGCAGAAAGCTACAAATCGTTTCACTTCATCAACATTTTTGGGAACTGGATAATTTTGTAAAACTATTGTTTTCTCTCATCTGGTAATACTCCATCAGCATTTTCTATTATGGCAAATAAATTTCACAAATTGACATCGTCCCTTACACGCCATAATATAATTATTAAAATCGAAAAAACTGTCTTTTGGTAAAATTTTGGGAATTTTCATTTTCATTAGAATTTTGGGAAATGACGTCTTGTGCCGATGCTTGTGCGGGTTGTGCATGTTGCGTTGAAAAAACATTATTACGGCTGTGATTATTTTCTCGCCTGATACCAGGATAGTAATATCGGCTATTGTTACTATTCGCCTGTGTGAAATTTCTACCCCGGTTAGAATTTTGAAATGATCTTCCGTACCCACGGCGGTTATAATTATTAAAAGGTCCATACTTGCGGCCACGTTTACCTTGACCACGCGGTCCTGTAGAAGGTGTGAACTTACCTCGACCTCTTCTCGAATACTGCATGACGTCCGGCTTTGAGGACGTAGACGGCGTTGATACATCCTCGTCCTTAGCGCCTTGTATGGCGTCCTTGAGATTATTATAGTTGCGAGCGGTCACGATGGTGCTTAACCTTGAACTTTTTAACCCATCTGAAAATCTCTTAATAGCCATTTTCTCATTTAATGGCTTTAAAATCGCGAACTTTGACGAATCGCCGTCTGCCTGTGAGATGGTTAAATCGGTAAAAAGTTGTTCTATTTCAGAACCGTATTCATCAATTGACCTAAAACCTTGGTTCATTTTTTGGAGACGTGACTGAATAGCGGTAAATGATTTCGTAGTTAATAAATGTTTCCTTAAGTCCTGTATTAAACTAGTAGCGGTGTCATAGTTATCAGATATACGGAGCTTAGCGTTCTCGGATAGGCGACCTTTAATTACGAATTTTATTAAAAGCTTTTTTCCCGAATCATCTAACATATCCGCATACATTTCCACTTCATCAATCAACCGCTTCGTGGTGTCCTCCCTACCATCCATAAGGGGAATTAAGTTACACGCCGTTCGAATGTCAAATTCCATTTTTACAATTTTTTTTCCACTAGCAGGGGGAGTACACAATTGACTTATCTTTATAAATACGCTCTTAATATTATCAAAGGTGGTAGACAATTGCGTCACTAGCTCGGATTTTAAATCATGTGATAATTTAGAGTACAATAATTGTGCTTCACTGAATAGTTTCTTAGCCTCTTTCAACTTATTAAATATTTCAAATTATTAAATATTTACTAATGTCCACCAAATCTTCACATATTGTTATAAAATCATCGGTCATAATCTAAAATTAAAACATGAAGGAATGTAATGACATCATCCTAACAACGAAATATCTTCATTGCATTTCTTCTAACCGTCTTCCAAACTGGGATAGCAATGCGTGAACATTCCATATACGGCGCAGGGTATCGGGTTCGGTGAGTCGCCGCCGTGCACGATTTATGAAGTGTTACATATTGTTACAATAAAACCTTATACTAATTACTTACTTGCAAATGCATTTTACACGCTATTTTTATTTTTCAGACGTAAAGTTAATTACTTAAATCATATGCCTGACGGCGTAAGCGATGGCTGAGCGATAGCGCCGTTGTCATTAGGGTTCGGTGGTACCGGGTTCATGATGAAATGTTAAAATAATAGTTTCAGTTTCGGTACACAAAAATCACAGTTTATTATTTAACACAAATTTACATTAAATAACACTAACAAATAATCTCCACAAAATGGGCAAACCGACAGTTTCGTTCTGAAGGAGTGACTTGGTTGGAGTTCCGAGCAAAAAGTGATCTCGGCACAATCCCCACTCTACAAAACGACTCTGTCCACGTGCCGCCATTAAAACAACATCTGACGTCACGGCGTTTACCCCTACTACAATGGTCAAATCAGCAACTTGATGTTTAAAAGTTATCGCTCTCTCCGACACGGCCAGCCTGACAAGTTACACGTCCTCGTGAGTACCTGTAACCAAACAGTCAAATTTGGAGCAACAGTACAGGCTCGGTCAACCTGACCACATCTTTATGGAAAAGCATAACTTGAAAATAACAGTTATCAAACAAAAGGTTCCTCTAAGTCTCAATCATATTTACTCAGCAACTAAATCAACTTCGATCACATACAACGCTCATGGCCCAGCTGCCGCAGCAGCTAGTGACACTTATGCCACCCATATCGTCATCACCTCATGTGATACGACCACACACATCACATAGAGTCTGCGACTTCCAGGTCAGTACAAGACCAAAACAACAATAGTCTCCATTGAGACCCAGGTCCCCGCCGTACCACCAGCTGCCCATCGCCCCCTGAACAGCTCACAAGTGAGCTGCAGTTACGACTACAGACTAGTGCGTACGGTGCGACCAAATAGCCATGGTATGTGTCTACTACTCGGTGGAGGTACTTTCATCACCGTCCTCTACGTTTAACTCATTAGGAACACTACTTAGAGGCATCTTTCGTATACGATCGTGAGCGTACTTGTAGGTTCTATTACCATTCAAAGATTTTAAAAGATAACGATTACCGTCAAGTACTTCTACAACTTTAAACGGTCCCTTATATTTGGGGTCTAATTTAGTCTGATTCCGTTCTTTATTTTGAATTAAAACCAAATCACCAACATCAAATTTTACCAACTTAGCTTTACCTTTATCAAATCTAGATTTTTCATAATTTGCATTTTTGTCAATATTTATTACCGCTTGCTCTCTCGTCTCGTGAAGGTTAATCTCCGTTTCGGTATCGTCTAACGTTAAAAGATTTAGGGGTCTAGCTACGCGGCCTATCAAAAGTTCGAGAGGGCTTGCTTTTATGACACGGTGGACAGAACAATTTAATGCAAGTTGGACATCTTCTAGTGCATCTTGCCAAGATCGATCGGATGTCTCTACCGTAGTCACTCGAGTTAACGGTAAGCCATTGATAAAAGCATTCGAATACTCATTCAAAAGGGACGTCAACCGGTCCTTGTTTTCGTTTGAAATATCAGAATCAACATTGTAAAGATCAATTACGGGAGGTAAATCGCAACAACCTACATTTGTAACTTTCGAAATACGTAGGGTAGATTCAGTTAAATGTACCGTATAGCCAAGTGTCAAAATATCGCGTCCGATCATAACATCGTATTTCATACAATCGTCGGGTAGTACGTAAAATAAAATTGACAGTTCGTTATTCAATTCAATTCAATTTCTTTATTTCAATCTACAAGTTGGATCATATCATAATTATCATTAGGCATATTAAATAAAAATACTAGAAAAATAATACAAAACACAACACACAATTTCACTATAATTACTTATTAAAATTAAATTAGCAAAGTCAACAAACTAAAATTAGAAATAATCATAAATGTTTTTTAAAAATAATAATTCGTATAAAATATATTTAATAATTATCATCTAACATTTTAATATTATAAAATATAAAAGAGGGGCAGATAATGAACACTAATGCGTTATGATTATTTCATTTTATTGTTATTGTCACCAAATTAAGCAAACAACAATGGTTAATGTAGTGACAGTCGAACCTCTCAGCCATCATCTTCAAGATGGTGTTGGAGCTGGCGCGGACCCTGCGCACCAAGGATGTGCACCGTTTCCGCATCGTCGCATAGAAGCAGTCAATGCGCGCCTCAGCGAACATCCCCGACGCACTGCAGTACCGAGGCAGCCCCAACAACACCCTGTAGGCATTGTTGAATTGGACTCGTAGGGCGTTGTACTGTTTTTGAGTATAGTTAGCCCACAGGGCGCTCGAGTAAAAACAGGTGCAATACGCTCTGAAAAGAGTGTTTTTTACTTCCTTCGAGCAACGTGCAAACCTGCGAGCTATCATGTTCGCTCTAACAGACAACGCCCTACGTTCCCGCTCTATGTCTGAATCGTCTTTCAGGTCAGGGGTCACCAGATGCCCAAGGTATTTGAAGGTGTCAACCCTATTTAGCGGTACATTATTTAACTTGATGCTAGGGATACTATCTGGACATTTACCCCTGGCTCGAAAAACCATACACTCACTTTTCTTGGTGTTATAGAGCAGGCCATGACTGAGAGCATATTTCTCACAAATACCGAGCAGCTTAGACAGGCCACAGACCGAGGCGCTCAGCAGCACCATGTCGTCTGCATAGCTAATGTTGTTTACACAAACTCCACCAACATGACATCCGACATGCGTGCTGCTCAGCCTCTCGATAAGTGCGTTTACATAAAGGTTGAAGAGCGTTGGTGAGGTCAACCCCCCCTGCCTCACCCCGCACTCCAATCTGTACGGTTCAGACAGCGTCTCCGACCATCGAACTACGTTGACCTGGTTCCCGTACCAATATTTGAGAATACGAATGCATTCACTTGGCAGGGATGTGTCGTTAAGTTTATCCCAGAGAATATCATAGGAAACCAGATCAAACGCTTTCGTAAGGTCGAGGAAGCAAGCATAGACTGGTGTTTTGCGATCAGTATAGTACCTGACAGTCTGCTTCAAACACAGTCGTTTATTAGTATTAGTTTATTGTCGACCACAACATCACTAAGAATTTGTTCAGTGCTAAAAACATTCGAATTATTACCGATACCAATTACTTGCACGGTTGAAAGTGAACGTTTGCCCGAGAATTTATAAGCTACACTTTGTTTAACGAGAGAACACTCTGCGCCGGAATCAAAACAAAATGAAAACGACTCACCGGATTGTTCCAATTGCCCGCAAACACCTGCTATTTCGCAGCTATCGACGCGTCGCTCCGCCGTTGCGTTGGCAGCGCTGCCCGCCGACGATGACGCGCCACCCGCACTGCCGCGTTGGCAGTTCGTAGAGATGTGTCCGGCTTCTCCACAACGGAAACACGTTATTCTTTTGATGGAACCCGATGAAGTCGCGGCCGGTGTAGTTTTCTGGGCATTAGCTCCAGCAGGCTGCGTAAACTTCGAACGACAGTTCACCGCTTTGTGTCCCGGTTTTCCGCACTTATGGCACGTGAACATAGTGGAAGTTTGTGGCTTTAAACGCTTTGCATCAGTGTCGCCATCACCGGTACTGCGATCGAACTTCCGCTTCAGACTTGCACTCGCCTTAATCTCCTGCAGTAACTTGTTGCGTGACGTTATTTCGCTAGTAAACGCCAAGCGATTAAGCCGAGAATTGAACTGAGAGACATGAGCGAGCACATACGACGTGGCTATTTCTTCATGGCTTCGATTCTTCCATCGAGCCAACAGGGTAGTCATTAGGCGGCTGGCGTACGCTGCGAGACATTCGCCCTCCTTCGGCCGGCCGTTGTGGATGTTAACAAGCGATGCAGCAAGAGTTTCAGTGGATGCATAACGCGCAAGGAATAAGTCGCGGAAATGCTGCCACGTCATGCCTGCATGCGAAATCTGCGACAGCCACGATGACGCATTACCTTTCAGGGCTTTGCTCAGAGCTATAATAAGCGATGCACCCTCCAGTGGACGTTCGTCGAGGCAAATATCGATAGTATCGCACCAAGCACGTGGATCGGTATCTGGTAGCTCCGGATTAATTTCTGGCAGCATGATCTGAGGTCCCACTGTTGGTGTCCTGATGGCTTCGATCAGCTGCATCATGTTCTTCTGCTGCATCTCGAACCGAATCGAGTCCAGATCCCAATTCTGATGACGGCGTAAGCGATGGCTGAGCGATAGCGCCGTTGTCATTAGGGTTCGGTGGTACCGGGTTCATGATGAAATGTTAAAATAATAGTTTCGGTTTCGGTACACAAAAATCACAGTTTATTATATAACACAAATTTACATTAAATAACACTAACAAATAATCTCCACAAAATGGGCAAACCGACAGTTTCGTTCTGAAGGAGTGACTTGGTTGGAGTTCCGAGCAAAAAGTGATCTCGGCACAATCCCCACTCTACAAAACGACTCTGTCCACGTGCCGCCATTAAAACAACATCTGACGTCACGGCGTTTACCCCTACTACAATGGTCAAATCAGCAACTTGATGTTTAAAAGTTATCGCTCTCTCCGACATGCCTATAAGGGCATCACTTGACGTAACACTTGGATTATTTATTTTCACGGTAGTCCACTTATGAAGTACAATATTATTGTTTTAATCTGCTGTTAACACCATACAGTCTTCTACGTAGAAACCACTGAAACGAACGCGGCAACGAAGTTTTGGAAAAGTTTTTCACTTAAACAGGTTTATCTGCGACATCATCACGGGTAGCTTGTTTCTTGAAATACATTGAGGTCTGTCTGCGACGTAAGGACCTGCGGTTCATCTGTCTCTCCATCCACTTGACATGCATCTTCTTGTAACAATAGCAGATAGCATAGCATGCCGCCGCCAGTAGGACGATTGTGATCAGGGTGAGGAGGATATTTGATGTGCTGATGCTGGAATAGCCTTGCTCGGTAGTCGCACCATTTTTCCCATTACCAGCAGCCGCCTGCGCGATGACTGTCTCTTCTCTTGTTTGAGAAGATTGGCACATGATGTTTACATAAAATCACTAACTTTAAACAGTGTCCGATTTTATAATCTAAATTGTTTTTTAACTATTTTCCTAATTTCACTCGCGCTGTGACCTTGAATGGCAGGGTCGCCATGAAGTGTCGTGGTAAATGATTTACATTTGCACTCGATGAGGTCTCGTTTTATTGTGTCCTTACATATAATGAGCGTACACGATCTTAGCATATTGCTTACTTAGCTAATCCTAAATAAGGTGTGATTACACACACATACATACTAATGATACTTGCTTACACACACTACAATATATACTTTATTATAGGTTACCATAGAAAAATATGATGTAAATCGCATTTAAAGTGTCGCGGCTCTCGTTACGGTAACGTTTCTTTGTACTTAAGCCCACTGTGCCGAAATCTTTGTACTTATCTGCTTCATTCTGATTGGTCGAGCCCTTACCTGCCTCGTTCTGATTGGTTGACTCAAGACCAAATCCTTAGCCAAAATTGTATAAAAGACGGGCCATTTTTCGCAATCGACACGGATTAGCCAGTGATCCATACGCGCGCGTATACGTGTTTTCTCGCTCTGCCACAATTATTAACCGTAGTGCGGGTACACCGAACTTTTAAAAAAATAACCGCCACCGCCCGAACCGTTTTTCTAAAACTTTCCGTCGAGAAGTGTCTCTCGCTGTGACCGTGATGGGTACGTAGTACCTGTACGCTCACAGCGAGAGCCCAGCCCGCCCGGTGCCTGTCACCGTAGCGGTTGCGGAGGATCACCCCCAGCGATCTCCACAAAAAGCAAGAAGATGCCCGCAACTCCACCGACGGAACAGGCGCTCGGGGACCGGACGACGTCGCTCCCGCGCGTTAGGAGCCCGCCGCCCGGTTCTCCACCTGTTACCACCGCCACCGAAGAGGAAGAAGGGAGGCGCCATCCTCCACCACCATCACCACCGATACCGCTGGCGCAAGCGTCGCCGCCAGCGCGCACCACGGCCCCCTCGCCGACGCCGCCGCTCTCCAGCCGCCACCCAGTGCCAGTCCGCCCGCCGGCGTTCCGCCCTGTGCCAACTCAGGCCCCGGGGCCCGCCGGTAGTGCTACCCGCGCACCCGCAATGCGTGCCGCCGCACCCACCGCGCGCTCCACTGCGCAGGTGACGCGTGCGCCTGTGCCGTCCGCATCCCGACCGACGCCCGCAACAGCCGCACAACCCAGACCTGCAGCCGCGCGCCCTGCGCCAACAACAGTGAGTGCCACGACCCGCCCTGCACGCGTGCGCTCCACCGCCACTACGACCCGAGCCGTGCGCACCGCATCGCCCGCTCCCCACCTCTTGCTGGCAGGCTCAGCCGCCGCAATGACCGATGGGAGCTTGTTGTCACCGCCACCACCGAGAAGTGCAGCCCGGGACTCCCCGGCCGCGATGTCTCCGTGCTCGTCGAGAGAGGGCAGCGACCTCTCGATGACGTCGGGGGGCTCCACGACCGGACAACAGGGCGCCCCGGTGGACACACCCGCACGCCCCGACTCACCGGACAACGACATGGAGGTTAGTGGTCTCATGTGCACCAACGACGACGCGCTGGCCTTTGGCTATGAACTCCAGTTCGATGCCAGAGCCCAGCGCCGCCCACGAAGCTCAGACGACGAGGCCGCTGAAGAGGCGAAGCGCATCTGCACCGACTCCCCGCTCCCGCAGCGTACCACGCGCGGTCGAGCCGGAGTCGGTTCTCCAACCTTCGCTGAAGCAACTCGTCGCCCCACCGGTCAAGACGCTAACCCTAAGACGACGCCAGCCGCCGCAGCCCCTGCACAAGGCACGAGCGCAGCCGCAGCTGCCAAGGCGACGACGAAGGAGAAGAGGCCACGCTACCCTCCGCTGGTAGTGGAAAGGATGCCAAACTGGGCCACCCACTTCAGGGCCGTGAGTGCCAAGCTGGGCCACCCACCCAATGCCCGCCCTTACCAAGGGGGAATTCGTTTTCTTCCCGAAAGTGAGGACGAGTATAGGGTGGTCCAGCGGTACCTCACCGACCTAGAGAGGTCGAGTGGCCTGAGTTGGTTCTCCTACTCGCTGCCGGCGGAGCGTAGCCTAAAGGTGGCCATCAGGGGGCTGCCGGCGGATACAGACCCGGCCGACATCGAACAGGAGCTCAGGCTGATGGGATACCAGCCGGAGTACGTGCGCAACATCCAAGCACGACAAGGACGACCCGGCTGCATATTCCATGCAGTCCTGAGGAGGCAGGAGGACATCCGCCAGATATACGACACCACCGTGTTCCTGTGCATGCGTGGTGTCCGTATCGAGGCATGGCGAGGCAAACGTGGGCCCGCACAGTGCCACCGGTGCCAGAAGTTTCGTCACAGCTCGCACCAGTGCCACCGCCCGCTCGCCTGCGTGAGATGCGGCGGAGAACACGCCGCCCGCGACTGCCCGCGCCCAAGGACTGAGCCGGCCACCTGCGCTAACTGCGCGGGTGACCATCCAGCGTGCAGCAGCGGCTGCCCAGTGTTCCGGAAGGAGGTCCGGAACAAGCGAGCGGGCACTGTCGCCATCACCCAACAAGGGCGCCGACCCGCCAACGGGAGGCCACCTCCACCACCAACCACGGACGACCACGAGGCCCCCAGCGCCACACTGATGGCGACAGCAAACGGGCCTGCCAACAAGGAAGCTCCTGCCTCGAGGCGGAGGAAGAGGGCGCGCGGGGGAAGGCGAAAGGGGGGTAAACAGCCCCAGCCACCCGCGTCCCAACCTAGGCAAGCTCTTGCCCCCACGGCGCAGGCACAGCAACCAGCCGCACCCACCACCAACAACCTGAAGCCTACCGACGCCGCTGCTGGCGCCGGCAACAAGAAGGGGAAGCGGGCGGGAAAACGCGCCCCACCCACAGACGCGACCACCACCGTCGTCGCACAAGTAGCGGCGGCGGCCGACGCACACTCGCAACCAGCCGACGCCGGCGATCAACAGCGGCGCCGCGCACCACGCACTGGCGCTCCTAAGGAAGAGCGCCAGAAGGAATTCACAGCCTGCGCCATTAAAATCCTGATGGACCTGATCAAGGCCATCAGGCAGGGGCAAGACGCGGAGCTGGTGATCCTTGACGGACTGGCCGAGCTTCTCACCTTATACCATGGCTAGTCCGTTGAGGGTCATGCACTGGAACGCCCGCGGCCTCAGAAATAAGGTTGCCCCACTCCGCCTCCTCCTCAGGGAACAACGGATCGACGTGGCGCTCATCAGTGAGACATTCCTGGGGCCTGCGGACAATCCCAGGTTCCCGGGATACCATCTCTACAGGAAGGACGAGAAGTCGCCGCTCGGCATCATCTACCGCGGTCTGGCGGTACTGGTGAGCCGAAGAGTCGTACACCAGCCACTCCCTCCGACGTCACCGGCGTCCTTCAACGCGCTGGGCATCCAGCTGCACGTCGCCGGCGAGGACTTGAACATTTACGCGTGCTACTGCCCGCCCAAGGCCCTGCACAACCTCTCCGAGCTGCGGGCACTGCTCCACAAATCGCCGAACGCGACACTCCTCGCGGGCGACATGAACGCCAAGCACCCGGCGTGGAATAGCCGGACCACGAATCCCGGAGGGAGGCGACTCTTCGCGGACGCAGAGGCCTGTGGATACACGGTGTCCGGCCCTGACACGCCGACACACTACCCCGACGACCACGCGCACGCACCGGACGTGCTGGACATCGTGGTCCACAGAGGCCTGAGTCACCAGCTCACCCAGCAGGTGATAGACGACGAGATGCAGTCGGACCATCAACCTGTACTCGTCGTCCTATCACAGATGCCGACGCGACTCTCTCCTCCAGCGCCACGTCGAAGGACGGATTGGCAGGCGTTCGCGGAAGCGATGGAGACCACCACTCCTACTTGGCCCACTGAAACCGCCGCAGACGTCGACCGGCTGGCAGAAGAGGTCACCGCTTGCATCCAGCGCGCCCTCGAAGGGGCGACAACAACACTTCCGCAGTCGCAGGGGCTTGTGTACAAGCCTCTGCCCACCCACATCAAGCATCTGGTCGCCCAGAGGAAGCGCCTTCGCAAGCGGTGGCAGGACACGGGCTGCCCACGGGTGAAGTCCGACCTCAACCGTCTCGCGGAGAAGGTTAGGGCCAAGCTTCAGGAGCACAACGCCGCGAGCTGGGAGGAACGTATCGACGCGGCAGAGGGAGACTGGCCGTCGATACACAAGCTGTGCCGACAGCTTGCGAACACCCCGGCTCCGGTACGCCCACTACGCTACAGCGACGGGGCGCCGAGATACATCGCAGCAGACCGTGCGGAGATCTTTGCCGAGCACCTGGAGCGTCAATTTGAGCCTAACCCATCTGATGACACCGAGCACATCGCAGCAGTCGAGAGGCACCTTGGGGAGTACTTCGCGACGCCGATAGCTCCCGAAGAGGAACCAATCTTCTTCTCGCCTTGCGCAGTCAGACGCGCCATCCTGAAAACCAAGCCGAGAAAGGCCCCCGGTGCGGACGGTGTGACCAACACAGCGCTGCGCCACCTGCCCTTCCGTACGGTAGCGGCACTGGCGCGCCTGTACACGGGCATACTGCGCACTGGGGCCTTCCCGGCCGCGTGGAAGGAGGGGCGCGTCATCATGCTGCCCAAGGCGGGCAAAGACGTCACGAAGCCGGAGAGCTATCGGCCCATTACTCTCCTGTCAACCATCTCCAAGGTGTTTGAGAAACTCCTGCTGCGACACCTCTCCCAGCACGTCACGCCTCGCCCGGAGCAGTTTGGGTTCCGCGCCGAGCACTCTACGACGCTCCAGCTGTCGAGGGTACTGCACCTGCTGGCGGCAACGCTCAACAAGAAAGAGCGTGCGGTTGCAGTATTCCTCGACATGGAAAAGGCATTCGATCGCGTGTGGCACGCCGGTCTGCTGTACAAACTGTCGCAGACAGACGCGCCTCGTCGCTTGATACAGGTGGTCTCCTCCTTCCTCTCTGACAGGTCCTTCAGGGTGGCGGTCGACGGCGCGCTTTCCAGCGCTCGCCCGATCGCCGCGGGTGTGCCGCAGGGCAGCTGCGTCTCTCCGCTGTGTTACTCCTGCTTCACCGACGACATCCCCACCACTCCCGACACCACGCTCGCGCTGTATGCCGACGACGCCGCGTACATCGCTACCTCGCTCAACGCGAGGCACGCGGCCGTCAAAATGCAGCGCGTGCTCGATCTGCTGCCTGACTGGCTGTCCAAATGGAGGTTGTCGGTGAACGTGGGAAAGACGCAGGCGCTGGTCGCCGGCGGCACCATCCTCCCGCCTCCCCTGAAGCTGCAGGGAGCCGACATCGCGTGGTCGCCCCAGGTGAAATACCTCGGGGTCACCATCGACCGTCGGCTCTCCATGGTAAGTCACGTCCGCTCGGTTGTCGCCAGATGCAGAGCCGCCCGCAACCTGCTCCACCCAGTGCTCTCTTCCCGCCTCCCGCTGCGTGCCAAGCTGGGCGTGCACAAAACGTACATCCGCCCACTGCTCACGTACGCCGCCCCAGCCTGGCTCGCCCTCACGAGCGAGAACACCAGGAAGCTCCTCCGCGCGCAACAGAACTTGTCGCTGCGGAGGGTCGTCGCCGCTCCTCGCTACGTGAGGAACACCACCATCCAGCGGGACCTCAAGATAGAGAGCCTGGAGGACTTTTGCCGCCGCCTCGCGTCCACTATGTTCGCGCGTGCCGACGCTTCTGCTTGGCCCCACGTCAAGCACCTAGCGCCATGGCACGCGCGGCCACCTGACGCGAGGCGCCTACCACGCGACCTCATCCCAGCGGACGTGGCTAGCCCCCCCCCCGGATTTGACGCACCCGAGTAAGTCGCATCCACCTACACGCGGCCTACTCAAACAATGAGACTCCGCACTCGCTACATACACCCGGTGCATGTCGTGTTCTAGGTTAATATAGGCACGACACGCACCGCATCACACAGTCACGACTCCACAAGCGATAAACTCACGCGATGAACGAGCGGCGCGGGCCTGCTATTCTATCGCTAACATGAGCGGTGTTACACAAGTACATTGCCGCTCATACTCACATACACGGCCCTTTGCCTGGCGCGTAATCGGCTAGCTCTGAAAGCGTGACAGGCGGGGGCCAACAGCCGCGGTAGGGAGCGCCGAGTCACCTCCGTCGCTGGTCGTCATCCGCTAGGCCTCCTCCGGGTAACCGGAGGTCTCACCTGGCGGTGACAGACCGCCGAGGTGGCGTGAAGATAGCGGCGCTATACATAGCGCCGTAGCGCCTCCTACCGGACACTTTCGCAACTACACATAGACAGGTTGCGTATAACGCGCCGTGTGACTCGTCGGGCTGCGAACAAAGGAATTTTTCCGTTGTGAATACATGGGTGCCTAGCGCCTGTGTGTTCACAGCGGGAACCCCGTACCTGCCCGGTGCTCGGTCACCGTAGAGGTTGCGGTAGCCCACTCCAACGGGATGCCTGCATCTTCGCCGACGGACCAGCTGGCGAGGGACCGAACGACGTCGCTCCCGATCATCGGGGGCGCGTCGCCTGGTGCTCCGCCAGCCACCACCGCTGCCGAGGAAGAAGGGAGGAGGCACCTGCCCCCATCCCAATCACCACCACTACCGCTGGCGCAAGCGTCGCCGCCAGTGCGCACGCCAGGCTCTGCAGCCGTATCACCGACGCCACCACCACCACTCTCGGGTCGCCACCCGGTGCCCATCCGCCCTCCGGCGTTCCGCCCCGTGCCAACCCAGGCCCCTGGACCCGCCGGCAACGCAAACCGTGGGCGCGCCGCTGCTCCCGCTGTGCGCCCTGCGACGCAACCAATGCGGACGCCCGCGCCGCCTGGGCCCCGCGCGGCGCCCGCCCCGCCTGCGCCACCCGCGCCCGCTGCCGCGCGCCCCGCGCCTTCATCGGCGCGCTCCACAGCGCGCCCTGCCGCGAGCGCACGCCCTGCCGCTGCCGCGGCACGAGCCGTGCGCACCGGATCGCCCGCTCCTCGCCGCTGGCAGGCTCAGCCGCCGCAGTAGGTAGCACCCAGGGCGATATACTGTCGCCGCCACCACCCCGAAGCTCAGCACAGGACTCTCCTGCAGCGATGTCGCCCTGCTCGTCAAGGGAAGGGAGCGACATATCGCTGACGCCGGGAGGCTCCGCGACCGGTCGACGCGACGTCTCTGCCGAAACGCCCGCACGACCCGGCTCTCCGAGGGACATAGAGGTTAGTGGCGCCCCCTCCCCCATGGACGATGACAACTCGCTGAGCTTTGGCTACGAGTTTCAGCTGGATGCCAGAGCCCAGCGTCGACCAAGAAGCTCGGACGACGAGGCCGCCGAAGAGGCGAAACGAGTTTGCACCGCCGACTCCCCGCTCCCGCAGCGCCCCCCGCGCGGTCAAGTCGGAGCTGGCTCGCCGACCTTCGCTGAAGCGGCCCGCCGTTCACCCACCGGACAAGACACCATCCAGATCCCGATGCCCGCCGCCGCAGCCCCTGCACAAGGTAAGAGCGCAGCAGCAGCTACCGCGTCAAGCAAGGAGAAGAGGCCACGCTACCCTCCGTTGGTAGTGGAAAGGTTACCCAACTGGGCCGTCCACTTCAGGGCCGTGAGTGCCAAGCTGGGCCACCCACCCAACGCTCGTCCGTACCAGGGAGGCATCCGCTTCCTGCCGGAGTCTGCGGATGAGTACAGGGTGGTCCAGAGGTACCTCACCGACCTAGAGAGGTCTGACGGCCTGAGCTGGTTCTCCTACTCGCTGCCTGCGGAGCGTAGCCTAAAGGTGGCCATTAGGGGGCTGCCGGCCGACACCAACCCAGCGGACATCGAAGAGGAGTTGAGGACGCTGGCATATGAGCCGGAGTACGTGCGTAACATAAACGCACGAGGAGGGCGCCCCGGCTGCATGTCATGCAGTCCTCAAGAGGCAGCCAGACATACGCCAAATCTACGACACCACCGTGTTTCTATGCATGCGTGGTGTACGTATAGAGGCGTGGCGGAGCAAACGTGGGCCCGCTCAGTGTCACCGGTGTCAAAAGTTTAGACACAGCTCGCACCAGTGCCACCGTCCGCTCGCTTGCGTGAGATGCGGCGAGGAACACGCCGCCCGTGACTGCCCGCGCTCGAAGACAGAGCCGGCCACCTGCGCCAACTGCGCGGGCGATCACCCGGCGTGCAGCAGCGGCTGCCCCATCTTTAAAAAGGAAGCCCGTAACAAGCGAGCGGGCACTGTCGCCATCACACAGCAGCAGCGCCGGCCCGCAAAGGAGGGACCAACACTCCCCTCCTCCACCGACGACCACGAGGTCCATAGCGCAACCCTGATGGCGGCAGCGAACGGACCCACCTCCAAAGAAGACGCTCCTGCCTCGAGGCGGAGGAAGAGGGCGCGTGGGCGTGGAAGAAGGAAAGAAATGGGAACTACACCCCAGCCACCCACGCCCCAACGGCGCAGGCACCCTCTACAACCACTACCATCACCAACCAGGAGCCTACCGACGCCGCTGTTGGCGCCGGCAAGAGGAAGGGGAAGCGGGCGGAGAAGACCGCCCCACCCACAAGCAAAACTGCAGTCGCGACAAAACCAGTCGCGACAACAACGGCAAACGCGACAACAACGACAAAAATGTCGCACCCGGCAGCCGACGCACGCGAACAGCAGCGGCGCCGAGCACCTATTAGCGCCTCCATTGAAGATAAGAAGAAGGAATTTACTGCCTGCGCCAGGGGCAAGACGCGGAGCTGGTTATCCTCGACGGACTGGCCGAACTCCTCACGCTCTATCATGGCTAGTTCGTTGAGGATCCTACACTGGAATGCCCGCGGCCTGCGAAGAAAGGTTGCCCCACTCCGCCTTCTCCTCAAGGAACAAAGGATCGACGTGGCGCTCATCAGCGAGACGCTCCTGGGGCCTGCAGATAGAGCCAGGTTCCCGGGATACCACCTGTACAGAAAGGACGAGAAGTCGCCGCTCGGCATCACCTACCGCGGCCTGGCGGTACTGGTAAGCCGAAGAGTCGTCCACCAGCCACTCCCTATGACGTCACCGGCTTCCTTCTACGCGCTGGGTGTCCAACTGCACGTCGCCGGCGAGGACATGAACATCTACGCCTGCTACTGCGCGCCCAGGGCGTCGCTCAACTTCGCCGAGCTGCGGGCGCTGCTGCACAGCTCGCCGCACGCGACACTCCTCGCAGGCGACATGAACGCCAAACACCCGGCGTGGAATAGCCGGGCCACGAACACCGAAGGGAGACGGCTCTTCGCGGACGCAGAGGCCTGTGGATACGCGGTGTCCGGCCCTGATACCCCGACCCACTACCCAGACGGCCACGCCTACGCACCGGACGTGCTGGACATCGTGGTCCACAGAGGCCTGACTTGCCAGCTCACCCAACAAGTGATTGACGACGAGCTACAGTCCGACCACCAACCTGTACTCGTCGTCCTATCAGAGATGCCGACGCGACTTTCTCCTCCAGCGCCACGTCGAAAAACGGACTGGACGATATTCAAGGAAACGATGGAGACCACCACTCCTACTTGGCCCGTTGAGACCGCCGCAGACGTTGACGGGCTGGCAGGGGAGGTCACCGCCTGCATCCAGCGCGCCCTCGAAGGGGCGACAACAACTATACCGCAGTCGCAGGGGCTTGTTTACAAGCCTCTGCCCATCCACCTCAAGCAAATGGTCGCCCAGAGGAAGCGCCTTCGCAGGCGGTGGCAAGCGACGGGATGCCCTAGATTAAAAACCGAACTCAACCGTCACGCGGAGAAGGTGCGGGCCATGCTACAGGAGCTCAACACCGCGAGCTGGGAGGAACGTATCGACGCCGCGGAGGGAGACTGGACGTCGATACACAAGCTGTGCAGGCAGCTTGCGAACACCCCGGCTCCGGTACGTCCACTACGCCACAGCGACGGGGCGCCAAGGTACAACGCAGCAGACCGTGCGGAGATCTTCGCCGAGCACCAGAAGCGTCAATTCGAGCCAAACCCGACTGTTGACACCGACCACATCGCAGCAGTCGAGAGGCACCTTGGGGAGTACTTCGCGACGCCGATAGCTCCCGAAGAGGATCCAATTTTCTTCTCGCCTTGCGCAGTCAGACGCGCCATCCTGAAGACCAAGCCGAGGAAAGCCCCCGGAGCGGACGGTGTGTCCAACACAGCGCTGCGCCACCTGCCGTACCGTACGGTAGCGGCACTGGCGCGCCTGTTCACGGGCATACTGCGCACAGGGGCCTTCCCGGCCTCGTGGAAGGAAGGGCGCGTCGTCATGCTGCCCAAGGCGCACAAAGACGTCACCAAGCCGGAGAGCTATCGGCCCATCACTCTCCTGTCGACCATCTCCAAGGTGTTTGAACAACTCCTGCTGCGACACCTCTCCCAGCACATCACGCCTCGCCCGGAACAGTTCGGGTTTCGCTCCGAACACTCGACGACGCTCCAGCTGTCCAGGGTACTGCACCTGCTGGCGGCAACGCTGAACAAGAGGGAGCGTGCAGTTGCAGTATTCCTGGACATGGAAAAGGCTTTTGACCGCGTCTGGCATGCCGGTCTGCTGTACAAGCTGTGTTCATTGGGAACTCGCCGCCCGGTTCTCCGCCTGTTGCCGCCACCAGCGAAGAGGAAGAAGGGAGGCGCCATCCTCCACCGCCATCACCATCGATACCGCTGGCGCAAGCGTCGCCGCCAGCGCGCACCACGGCCCCTTCGCCGACGCCGCCGCTCTCCAGCCGCCATCCAGTGCCCGTCCGCCCGCCGGCGTTCCGCCCCGTGCCAACTCAGGCGCCGGGGCCCGCCGGTAGTGCTACCCGCGCACCCGCCGTGCGCGCCGCTGCGCCCACTGCGCGCTCCGCTGCGCAGGTGACACGCGCGCCCGTGCCGTCCTCGTCCCGACCGACGCCCTCAACGGCCGCACAACCAAGACCTGTAACAGTGAGTACCACAACTCGCCCTGCGCGCGTACGCTCCGCCGCCACCACGGCCCGAGCCGTGCGCACCGCGTCGCCCGCTCCCCATCGATTGCTGGCAGGCTCAGCCGCCGCAATGTCCGATGGGAGCTTGATGTCGCCGCCACCACCCAGAAGCGCAGCCCGGGACTCCCCGGCCGTGATGTCCCCATGCTCGTCGAGGGAGGGCAGCGACCTCTCAATGACGTCGGGAGGCTCCACGGCCGGACGACAAGGCGCCTCGGTGGACACACCCGCGCGCCCCGACTCACCCGAGAATGACATAGAGGTCAGTAACTTAATGTGTACCGACGACGACGCGCTGGCCTTTGGCTACGAACTCCAGTTCGATGCCAGAGCCCAGCGCCGCCCACGAAGCTCGGACGACGAGACCGCAGAAGAGGCGAAGCGCATCTGCACCGACTCCCCGCTCCCGCAGCGTACCACGCGCGGTCGAGCCGGAGTCGGTTCTCCAACCTTCGCTGAAGCAACTCGCCGCCCCTCCGGACAAGACACTAACCCGAGGACGACGCCAGCCGCCGCAGCCCCTGCACAAGGCACGAGCGCAGCCGCAGCTGCCAAGGCGACGACGAAGGAGAAGAGGCCACGCTACCCTCCGCTGGTAGTGGAAAGGTTGCCAAACTGGGCCACTCACTTCAGGGCCGTGAGTGCCAAGCTGGGCCACCCACCCAATGCCCGCCCTTACCAAGGGGGAATTCGTTTTCTTCCCGAAAGTGAGGACGAGTATAGGGTGGTCCAGCGGTACCTCACCGACCTAGAGAGGTCGAGTGGCCTGAGTTGGTTCTCCTACTCGCTGCCGGCGGAGCGTAGCCTAAAGGTGGCCATCAGGGGGCTGCCGGCGGATACAGACCCGGCCGACATCGAAGAGGAGCTCAGGCTGATAGGATACCAGCCGGAGTACGTGCGCAACATCCAAGCACGACAAGGACGACCCGGCTGCATATTCCATGCAGTCCTGAGGAGGCAGGAGGACATCCGCCAGATATACGACACCACCGTGTTCCTGTGCATGCGTGGTGTCCGTATCGAGGCATGGCGAGGCAAACGTGGGCCCGCACAGTGCCACCGGTGCCAGAAGTTTCGTCACAGCTCGCACCAGTGCCACCGCCCGCTCGCCTGCGTGAGATGCGGCGGAGAACACGCCGCCCGCGACTGCCCGCGCCCAAGGACTGAGCCGGCCACCTGCGCTAACTGCGCGGGTGACCATCCAGCGTGCAGCAGCGGCTGCCCAGTGTTCCGGAAGGAGGTCCGGAACAAGCGAGCGGGCACTGTCGCCATCACCCAACAAGGGCGCCGACCCGCCAACGGGAGGCCACCTCCACCACCAACCACGGACGACCACGAGGCCCCCAGCGCCACACTGATGGCGACAGCAAACGGGCCCGCCAACAAGGAAGCTCCTGCCTCGAGGCGGAGGAAGAGGGCGCGCGGGGGAAGGCGAAAGGGGGGTAAACAGCCCCAGCCACCCGCGTCCCAACCTAGGCAAGTTCTTGCCCCCACGGCGCAGGCAAAGCAACCAGCCGCACCCACCACCATCAACCCGAAGCCTACCGACGCCGCTGCTGGCGCCGGCAACAAGAAGGGGAAGCGGGCGGGAAAACGCGCCCCACCCACAGACGCGACTACTACCGCCGTCGCACAAGTAGCGGCGGCGACCGATGCACACGCACAACCAGCCGACGCCGGCGATCAACAGCGGCGCCGCGCACCACGCACTGGCGCTCCTAAGGAAGAGCGCCAGAAGGAATTCACAGCCTGCGCCATTAAAATCCTGATGGACCTGATCAAGGCCATCAGGCAGGGGCAAGACGCGGAGCTGGTGATCCTCGACGGACTGGCCGAGCTTCTCACCTTGTACCATGGCTAGTCCGTTGAGGGTCATGCACTGGAACGCCCGCGGCCTGAGAAACAAGGTTGCCCCACTCCGCCTCCTCCTCAGGGAACAACGAATCGACGTGGCGCTCATCAGCGAGACGTTCCTGGGGCCTGCGGACAATCCCAGGTTCCCGGGATACCACCTCTACAGGAAGGACGAGAAGTCGCCGCTCGGCATCATCTACCGCGGTCTGGCGGTACTGGTGAGCCGAAGAGTCGTACACCAGCCACTCCCTCCGACGTCATCGGCGTCCTTCAACGCGCTGGGTATCCAGCTGCACGTCGCCGGCGAGGACTTGAACATTTACGCGTGTTACTGCCCGCCCAAGGCCCTGCACAACCTCTCCGAGCTGCGGGCACTGCTGCACAAATCGCCGAACGCGACACTCCTCGCGGGCGACATGAACGCCAAGCACCCGGCGTGGAACAGCCGGACCACGAATCCCGGAGGGAGGCGACTCTTCGCGGACGCAGAGGCCTGTGGATACACGGTGTCCGGCCCTGACACGCCGACTCACTACCCCGACGACCACGCGCACGCACCGGACGTGCTGGACATCGTGGTCCACAGAGGCCTGAGTCACCAGCTCACCCAGCAGGTGATAGACGACGAGATGCAGTCGGATCATCAACCTGTACTCGTCGTCCTATCACAGATGCCGACGCGACTCTCTCCTCCAGCGCCACGTCGAAGGACGGATTGGCAGGCGTTCGCGGAAGCGATGGAGACCACCACTCCTACTTGGCCCACTGAAACCGCCGCAGACGTCGACCGGCTGGCAGAAGAGGTCACCGCTTGCATCCAGCGCGCCCTCGAAGGGGCGACAACAACACTTCCGCAGACGCAGGGGCTTGTGTACAAGCCTCTGCCCACCCACATCAAGCATCTGGTCGCCCAGAGGAAGCGCCTTCGCAAGCGGTGGCAGGACACGGGCTGCCCACGGGCGAAGTCCGACCTCAACCGTCTCGCGGAAAAGGTTAGGGCCAAGCTTCAGGAGCACAACGCCGCGAGCTGGGAGGAACGTATCGACGCGGCAGAGGGAGACTGGCCGTCGATACACAAGCTGTGTCGTCAGCTTGCGAACACCCCGGCTCCGGTACGCCCACTACGCCACAGCGACGGGGCGCCGAGATACATCGCAGCAGACCGTGCGGAGATCTTTGCCGAGCACCTGGAGCGTCAATTTGAGCCTAACCCATCCGATGACACCGAGCACATCGCAGCAGTCGAGAGGCACCTTGGGGAGTACTTCGCGACGCCGATAGCTCCCGAAGAGGAACCAATCTTCTTCTCGCCTTGCGCAGTCAGACGCGCCATCCTGAAAACCAAGCCGAGAAAGGCCCCCGGTGCGGACGGAGTGACCAACACAGCGCTGCGCCACCTGCCCTTCCGTACGGTAGCGGCACTGGCGCGCCTGTACACGGGCATACTGCGCACTGGGGCCTTCCCGGCCGCGTGGAAGGAAGGGCGCGTCATCATGCTGCCCAAGGCGGGCAAAGACGTCACGAAGCCGGAGAGCTATCGGCCCATTACTCTCCTGTCAACCATCTCCAAGGTGTTTGAGAAACTCCTGCTGCGACACCTCTCCCAGCACGTCACGCCTCGCCCGGAACAGTTTGGGTTCCGCGCCGAGCACTCTACGACGCTCCAGCTGTCGAGGGTACTGCACCTGCTGGCGGCAACGCTTAACAAGAAAGAGCGTGCGGTTGCAGTATTCCTCGACATGGAAAAGGCATTCGATCGCGTGTGGCACGCCGGTCTGCTGTACAAACTGTCGCAGACAGACGCGCCTCGTCGCTTGATACAGGTGGTCTCCTCCTTCCTCCTTCCTCTCTGACAGGTCCTTCAGGGTGGCGGTCGACGGCGCGCTTTCCAGCGCTCGCCCGATCGCCGCGGGTGTGCCGCAGGGCAGCTGCGTCTCTCCGCTGTGTTACTCCTGCTTCACCGACGACATCCCCACCACTCCCGACACCACGCTCGCGCTGTATGCCGACGACGCCGCGTACATCGCTACCTCGCTCAACGCGAGGCACGCGGCCGTCAAAATGCAGCGCGTGCTCGATCTGCTGCCTGACTGGCTGTCAAAATGGAGGTTGTCGGTGAACGTGGGAAAGACGCAGGCGCTGGTCGCCGGCGGCACCATTCTCCCGCCTCCCCTGAAGCTGCAGGGAGCCGACATCGCGTGGTCGCCCCAGGTGAAATACCTCGGGGTCACCATCGACCGTCGGCTCTCCATGGTAAGTCACGTCCGCTCGGTTGTCGCCAGATGCAGAGCCGCCCGCAACCTGCTCCACCCAGTGCTCTCTTCCCGCCTCCCGCTGCGTGCCAAGCTGGGCGTGTACAAAACGTACATCCGCCCACTGCTCACGTACGCCGCCCCAGCCTGGCTCGCCCTCACGAGCGAGAACACCAGGAAGCTCCTCCGCGCGCAACAGAACTTGTCGCTGCGGAGGGTCGTCGCCGCTCCTCGCTACGTGAGGAACACCACCATCCAGCGGGACCTCAAGATAGAGAGCCTGGAGGACTTTTGCCACCGCCTCGCGTCCACTATGTTCGCGCGTGCCGACGCTTCTGCTTGGCCCCACGTCAAGCACCTAGCGCCATGGCACGCGCGGCCACCTGACGCGAGGCGCCTACCACGCGACCTCATACCAGCGGACGTGGCTAGCCCCCCCCCCCCGGATTTGACGCACCCGAGTAAGTCGCACCCACCTACACGCGGCCTACTCAAACAATGAGACTCCACACTCACTACATACACTCGGTACATGTCGTGTTCTAGGTTAATATAGGCACGACACGCACCGCATCACACAGACACGACCCCACAAGCGAATAAACTCACGCGATGAACGAGCGGCGCGGGCCTGCTATTCTTTCGCTAACATGAGCGGTGTTACACAAGTACACTGCCGCTCATACTCACATACACGGCCCTTTTGCCTGGCGCGTAATCGGCTAGACCTGAAAACGTGACAGGCGGGGGCCAACAGCCGCGGTAGGGAGCGCCGAGCCACCTCCGTCGCTGGTCGTCACCCGCTAGGCCTCCTCCGGGTAACCAGAGGTCTCACCTGGCGGTGAAAGACCGCCGAGGTGGCGTGAAGATAGCGGCACCATACACAGCGCCGTAGCGCCTCCTACCGGACACTTTTGCAACTACACATAGACAGGTTGCGTAAGTAACGCGCCTGTCGTCAGCTGGGCCTATACGGCCAACTCAACGAGGGTGCCCGTTGTCACGGGCACCCCGCCAGCCGCGCCCCCATGCGGGGGCGTAGCGACAACCACAGGTGCAATCGACACACATTCGCCGCCTGACCGCCGCTGCGTACGGACGTGCCCGCTCTCCCTGCTCGCACCCCCACCCGCTACCTGCTGTCATCGGTTCGTCGCGCCATCGTGACGTCATCGTAGTCGCCGACTACACCCCCGAACATTTGGTGTCTTTTTCAAGACAACTCTTGTTCAACTCCTTATCGGAATTATCGTCAAAAACGTCTTTGCCCCTTCAGGGAAAAGCCACAGTTTCGTGGTTCTTGGTGGAAACCTCACGATGCCAACGAAACCAAGAGGGTGTTGACCCGACTCACCCGCCGAACCCCTTCAGGGCTAGGCATCAATTGGAAGGGCTCTGGAGCCGCGGCCTTGGGGGATCTCCTAGTCGCGACCAGACGCTTAACCCCGTTCTCTTTCAGCTTGCACCCGGGACGGTTGGGAGTGTCTACCCCTTCGGCCCGGTTTGGTCGCAAGACCCATAGGGACCCGCTGTACAATATTAACCTACATAACCTAGCACTTGCACATCCATGCACACTCACACACACATACACACCCACACACACACCCCAACACACCCCCAATCACTGACACTACACTCACATAATTACACCCCCACACATACACATACACACTCACTAGAATTAAATTCATTATTTAATTTAATTTTACTTATATTGTTAAATTGTTTTTCTTTTTCTCATAATTGTTTAACTGTGGGTAGATCGACAGGGTCCTCACCTAGTAAATAGGTAATATATTAAACAATAACATTATGGCCGTCCACTGTCTCTTAAGATACAGGTATACCCTAGTTTAAGAGACAGGGTAACGTAAATTGTCAACAGATGTACCATGTACTTACATCAACATGTTCTACCTTCTAATGTAGTTATATAACCTTGCATAATATCTTGTTTGTAACTAGTATAAGTTTGTTTCACCATCTGTACTTTCGTGAGCAATAAACAATTTATTTATTTATTTATTTTATTTTAATAAGACTGACAGCGGGATCACACAGCTTAGGGCACACCTTAGGTACTCACCTCTCTGCCTACCCCCGGCAGAGAGGGTACACACCCCCGGGCCCATCCACCCGGGGAGCTAGGATTGTTAGGTTGTTAGGCGTAGGACTGAGAGCTTCACTCTCAATGTCAGTTTCTTTTTAGCTGACAAACTTTAGGACCAAACATGTCTGACCAACTCCTTTTGGAGTTCGTCCGGCATGTTCTGTTAGAGGACGAGTACTTCAAGAAGAAGTACGGCGCCAAACTCGCTGCGTTCCAGCGAAACCCCATCGCGGATTTCAGCGATGTCCTCGACAGCCCGCTGTCGTCCCAGCCCGCGGACAAAGGCATTCCGAAAATGCCAGAGTCCTTAGCCGCCGTTGTTTCCGGAACAATGGCTCAATCCGCGTCCCAACCCGATTCCGAGAAGATGGACACGTCAGTGCCCCATTCCGACTCGGAATCCATGTCAGATTCCTCCTCCGCCTCCTCGTCCTCCGAAGACGACTACCAAGTACCAAGTGCCTAGGTGGTCACAGCACGGCCGACTGTCCCCGTCCAAAGGACATCTCCAAGTGCACAGAGCCTCCCAGCTGTGTTCTCTGCGGACAGTCCGGGCACCCGGCCAACTACCGTGGCTGCCCCAAAGCTCCCAAAGCTTCATCTTCGAAGCTGGCTAAGCGTGGCCTCGCCCGACAACAGAGAGAGAGTCCCTCTGTTAAGATTCCCTCTTCTCAGATGCCCGAGCGTCTTAGCCCTCAGAGGCCCACTCCCTGGACCTCCGAGAATCACCAAAGAGCTTTCCCAGCTCTCTCTAAGGCTCAAGCCAACCCCACTCCCGGGCTCCCTTCAACCCCTGCGCCCGCGCCCTCCCCTATGGTCGCCCCGTTACCGCACCCGCGCCTCCTGGCCCCGTGGCCGTTGAGGAGGAAACTAACTTTGACGTCATCCTCGGTGCCTTCCAGGTATTCTGTACCCCGGAAGCGGACCGAATGGCAAACGAGATCAGGGCTGCCATCGAATATGGCAAGATTTTCAAGCGTTACCCCACTATCGAAAAAGCCATCCGCGCCCTTAACCACAATTATTTTTTTACTATGGATAGGAACAAATTAATAGCGTGTACCAAGCCCCGATCCCTAAAACTAGGCTACTTTAATGCCAACGGCATTAACGGCCAGCGTGATGAGATCGCCACATTCCTCCGCGACCATCAACTGGATATCCTCCTCATACAGGAGACCTTTCTCAAGCCTAGCCACCATGATCCGAGAATTGCAAACTATCGCATAGTTCGCAACGATCGGTCACGCTGTCACAAGGGCGGTACACTTATTTATTATAAAAAGGAGCTGCACTGCATCCCGATAGATCCCCCTCCGTTAGAGTCTCTCCTCGAGGTATCCATCTGTCGGCTCGGCATGACCGGTCATCCACCGATCAGCATAATCTCTGCGTACATCCCTCCCGGCGGTTCGTCCGCTGAGAATATTTCACTCACCAAAGACCTCACAGTCCTCTTCGGCTTGAGCGACTCCGTTATTATAGCGGGCGACCTCAACGCCAAACACCCCGCCTGGAACAGCACGACGACCTCTGCCAGAGGACGCCTCGTGTTCGACCTAGGGGCCTCCCTTAACTTTGACCCCATCGCTCCTATGGAGCACACGCACTACCCACATGATCCCGAACATCGTTCTGACGTGCTCGATATAGCGCTGCTCAAGAATGTCAGCTTAAAGCTGCATCTCATTGAGACGCTACACGAGCTTGATTCCGACCACCGTCCAGTGCTCGTGCACTTAGTTCCCCGCTCAGGTCCTTCAGACCCCAGCAAGCCCCCGCCTTCCCAAGTGATTACCGACTGGAGGAAAGTCAGCGAAAAGCTGAATTCCACCACGTCACCTCACCTGGATAAAATTCCCGAACACATTATCTCGGTCGCAGACACGACGGCCGCCATCAACTCGTTTACAGAACACGTTCAATCCGTACTGAAGGATTGTTCACGGGAAGTCCCAGCAATGAGCGATCATCGCTGGAGACTACCCGCTGACGTACGTGAACTGATAACCGAGAAGAACGCGGCCATCCGTGCCTACAGCAACTTTCCTTGCGACGCGAACAAGGCTCACATGCGTAATTTACAGCTCGCTGTAAAGAACCGCGTCAGTGAGCACCGTTCCAGTCAATGGGACAAGACGCTGAGCGAACTCGAGCCCACTCACCAAGCTTTCTGGCAACTGCAGAGAAAGATGCGCAAAACCGAAGAGGCTTCGATGCCTCCTCTCGTTCGTCCTGACAAGAGCGTCGCTTTCGATGACTCTGAAAAGGCAGAATGCCTAGCCGACAGCCTGGAATCTCAGTGCTCTCCCAGTTTACAACCAGTAGACCAACGACACCTCGATGAGGTGGACGCCGAGGTCGAACGTAGAGCCGCCCTACCCCCTGTTGAAGACCCTGATGCTCCTCTGCCTTCTATCACACCTGAAGAAGTGCACGACATCATCAAAGGGCTTCAGCCACGGAAAGCACCTGGCTCCGACGGATTCACCAATAGGGTGTTTAAAGTCTTACCCGCTCAGCTAATCGCGTTAATGGCAGCCATCTTCAATGGCGCCCTTTCGAACAACATCTTCCCTCAGGTTTGGAAGGAGGCCACAGTCATCGGTATTGCCAAACCTGGCAAACCCAAGGCGGAGCCTTCGAGCTACCGACCCATCAGTCTCCTGAGTGCCCTCGGCAAAATTTACGAGAGGCTTATTTATAAGCGTCTCAAAGATTATGCCGAGGCCAAGAGCCTCATTCCGAACGAACAATTCGGGTTTAGGACCGAACACTCGTGCGTACAACAGGTCCACCGTATCGTCGAGCACGTGAGCGCTGGATTCCAGCACGGTTCGATAACAGGCGTGTTGTTTTTCGACTTAGCGAAAGCGTTCGACAAAGTCTGGCACAACGGCTTAATATACAAGCTGTACCAACTGGGAGTGCCGGACCGTCTCGTGCTCATCTTGCGAGACTTTTTGTCCAATCGCACCTTCCGCCATCGCGTCGGAGGAGCTCTCTCCTCCCCTCACCCGATTCGTGCCGGAGTCCCTCAGGGCTCGGTCATCTCCCCTCTCATTTTTACGTTGTTCACCAGCGATATCCCTAAGAGCAAAAAGGCTCAGCTAGCCCTGTTCGCGGACGACACGGCCATTTATTATACTGGTCGTTGTCAGAACGTTATCGCCAAAACGCTCCAAACCTCAGCCAACGTCCTCGGCGCTTGGTTCAGGAAGTGGAGGATCGAGGTTAACCCCGATAAGAGTCAGGCGGTTCTCTTCTCTAAACCGCGTATCAATCCCCCCAGCCCCCGTCCGATCACTATGTACGGCAAGCCTATCCCTTGGGAGAAGCAAGCCAAATACTTAGGAGTCATACTTGACCAACACCTGTCCTTCGGGGCACATATCAAAGCAGCTCGCGACCGAGCTGCCTTCGCTATGAGTAGGCTTCATTTCATGATAGCGGCTAAGAGCAAGTTGTCACTCAAGTGCAAGTTGCGTCTCTATACCGCAGTGATCCGTCCCATCATGTCGTACGCTTGTGTTGTGTTCGCACATACCAAGCCTCGCTATATCCACAGGATGCAGACGCTCCAAAACCGATACTTACGTAGGGTCACGGGTGCCCCGTTTTACGTACGTAACGAACGTCTCCACGTAGACCTTAGGATGCCCACCTTATTGCAGTTCATGAAACGCCTCACCAAGCGTTTCTTCGATCGTGCAATAAAACATCGTAATCCCCTGATCGCATCGGCCGCCCGATACGACCCCTCGCGTATCAGTCAGGTTCGCCGTCCAAGGCACACACTTGTAACTCCCGACGACGCTATCACTCTCCTCCAGGAGAGCCGTAGAGAAACGAGTACGCTCCTCAAGCGTAAACCCCGGTTCAAACCGCCGTCTTTCCGCCCTCGCCGTCGAGGTCCGTCGCGACGTCCCGGTAACTGCCCTCCCCGACCCTTGCTCGAGCCAGCCCGCGATGCTGTGCCAGTAGTTTTAAACCAGCCCATAAATAATACCATTCAGATCCAGCCTGTCCCCTTGCTGCCCTCCCCCAGCGACGCCCTAAGCCGAGGTCCGAGCCCCACAGGGGGTGCCCTTAGCGTGTAGTCGCTTAGTTTGTAAGTTTTTTGCCCTGGCTGGAGGCCTTAAATTCAAGGCATCCACAGGATAGACCGGTTGAGCAGACGACAACCTCCTAGGTTGAACTGCGAGATGCCATACACAAAAAAAAAAAAAAACGCAATCGACACAGTTTGAGAAACTCCTGCTGCGACACCTCTCCCAGCACGTCACGCCTCGCCCAGAACAGTTCGGGTTTCGCTCGGAACACTCCACGACGCTCCAGCTGTCGAGGGTACTGCACCTGCTAGCGGCAACGCTTAACAAGAAAGAGCGTGCGGTTGCAGTATTCCTCGACATGGAAAAGGCGTTTGATCGCGTCTGGCACGCCGGTCTGCTGTACAAACTGTCGCAGACAGACGCGCCTCGTCGCTTGATACAGGTGGTCTCCTCCTTCCTCTCTGACAGGTCCTTCAGGGTGGCGGTCGAAGGCGCGCTTTCCAGCGCTCGCCCGATCGCCGCGGGCGTGCCGCAGGGTAGCTGCGTCTCTCCGCTGTGTTACTCCTGCTTCACCGACGACATCCCCACCACTCCCGACACCACGCTCGCGCTGTATGCCGACGACGCCGCGTACATCGCTACCTCGCTCGACACGAGGCACGCGGCCGTCAAAATGCAGCGCGTGCTCGACCTGCTGCCTGACTGGCTGTCCAAATGGAGGGTGACGTGGGAAAGACGCAGGCGCTGGTCGCCGGCGGCACCATTCTCCCGCCTCCCCTGAAGCTGCAGGGAGCCGACATCGCGTGGTCGCCCCAGGTGAAGTACCTCGGGGTCACCATCGACCGTCGGCTCTCCATGGTAAGTCACGTCCGCTCGGTTGTCTCCAGATGCAGAGCCGCCCGCAACCTGCTCCACCCAGTGCTCTCTTCCCGCCTCCCGCTGCGTGCCAAGCTGGGCGTGTACAAAACGTACATCCGCCCACTGCTCACGTACGCCGCCCCAGCCTGGCTCGCCCTCACGAGCGAGAACACAAGAAAACTCCTCCGCGCACAACAGAATCTGTCGCTGCGGAGGATTGTCGCCGCCCCTCGCTACGTGAGGAACACCACCATCCAGCGGGACCTCAAGATAGAGAGCCTGGAGGACTTTTGCCGCCGCCTCGCGTCCACTATGTTCGCGCGTGCCGACGCCTCTTCTTGGCCCCACATCAAGCACATAGCGCCATGGCACGCGCGGCCACCTGACGCGAGGCGCCTACCGCGCGACCTCTTACCAGCGGACGTGGCTAGCCCCCCCCCCGGATTTGACGCACCCGAGTAAGTCGCACCCACCTACACGCGGCCTACTCAAACAATGAGACTCCACACTCACTACATGCACTCGGTGCATGTCGTGTTCTAGGTTAATATAGGCACGACATGCACCGCACCACACATACACGACTCCACAAGCAACCAAACTCACGCGATGAATGAGCGGCGCGGGCCTGCTATTCTATCGCCTACATGAGCGGTGTTACACAAGCACATTACCGTTCATACTCACACACACGGCCCCTCTGCCTGGCGCGTTATCGGTTAGATCTGAAAACACGACAGGCGGGGGCCAACAGCCGCGGTAGGGAGCGCCGAGTCACCTCCGCCGCTGGTCGTCACCCGCTAGGCCTCCTCCGGGTAATCGGAGGTCTCACCTGGCGGTGACAGACCGCCGAGGTGGCGTGAAGATAGCGGCGCTATACATAGCGCCGTAGCGCCTCCTACCGGACACTTTTGCAACTACACATAGGCAGGCTGCGTTTTAACGCGCCTGTCACTGGCCGGGCTTACAAGGCCACCACAAGGAGGTGCCCGTAGTTACGGGCACCATGACGATCCCGCGGGAAAGGGACGCTGTCCACACCCCGCCAGCCGCGCCCCCATGCGGGGGCGTAGCGACAACCACCGAGTGCAATCGACACAGTCGACGGGCAGCTATACTAAGAAGAACAACTCAATAAAGAAGAAACTCAAGACTCCAATCAAGCCTCTTTTGTTTTCCCACCAATCCAGTGATAGCAAATGTACCCCGTACAAGCTCCATACTCTGCCATAGCTCTCTGCGGTCGTTAGTGTCAAGTATTACAGGTTTGCGCCAGTTCTCTTTAGCCAAGGAGAGCGGAGTGAGGCCCTTGTCCACCGCGACCACATCCCGATACATCCCCACTTCGGTTTCTAGGAAAAAATCCCTAAGACTGCATATCTTGCGATTGTGGAGAGTCTTAGCGTTTAAAAAGCCTCGACCTCCGCACCTCCGCGGGATATACAGTCTCATAACCGAAGATCGTGGGTGATGCATTCGATATGCCGTCAACAATGTACGGACCTTCCTATCCAGGGCATCCAGTTCTGTTTGTGTCCATTTGAGTATGCCGAAAGAGTACATCAAAACCGGCATGACCCAACCGTTGAAGGCACGCACCTTATTTCCGCCTGATAAAAGACTATTAAATACTTTTCTCAGGCGGCCAAAGAAGCGCTCCTTCAACGATTGCTTCATGTCAGCTACATTGATGCCCAGCGGTTCCGACATACCCAAATACTTGTAGGTATCGGTTGCTGAAAGGGATCTAAGATTTATGGAATCCGAGAGTTGGGTTCCCACAGATTCCACAATCTCCCCTCGCTTTACATGCATGACCGCACATTTGTCCACACCAAATTCCATCCTGATGGCGCTACTGAAAGTTTCAGTTACCTTCAGTAGCTCCATCAGTTGCAAATCGTTGGGGGCAAAGAGTTTCAGGTCGTCCATGTAAAGGAGGTGAGATATAACCTGAAATCCTCTCCTCAACCGATAGCCTAGACCTGAATCCTCCAGCAGCGTGCTAAGAGGATTAAAGGCTAAGCAGAACCAAAGTGGACTCAAACTATCGCCCTGAAATATACCTCGCTCTATCCTTATCGGCTCGCTATTCCTCTGGATTTGCCGACATCCTGGATAGCGAAGGACTGTCCTCCATTGCCCCACACACGGCATCAGGAAGGTGCGCAGAGTTGCATCAACTTTATACAACTCTAGCACCCTCATGAGCCATGTATGTGGCACCGAGTCATAGGCCTTCTTATAGTCTATCCAACATGTCAACAGATCTCTCCGGGAACGGCGAACTTGTTGGCTTATGGCCATATCAATGAGGAGCAGCTCCTTAGTACCGCGGGACCCATTCCTACATCCATTCTGAGAAGCGGACATGATAGAATTGTCGTCAATGTGATTGCTAATTTTAGCTCTCAAAATGGATGTAAGAACTTTATAGACTGTTGGTAGACAGGTAATCGGTCTATAATTTTTATGTCCGTAAGGATTGAGGAGCCCATTTTCGTATCTTAATGAAATTAATATACTTATTTAGTAGTAAGCTTAAAAATATTGTAGGATGAATCCTCGAATTTGTAGTATAATAGTTCAATAGTTATATGAACATAAAGGTGGCTCCTCAATCCAAATGTTTGGATTGAGGAGCCACGTGGAACACGGAAAGTATATAATGAATATTCTTGAAAAAATTGTATTATGTAGTAGTAATTGTGTACAATGCCTACAAAAAATCTGATTCCAGTACTGTTGATATTCAAGAATATACAATACTTTTAATTTGGCTCCTCAATCTATACATGAGAGCGTGAATTTCCACAAAAGTAATTGGTCAATTTAAATTCCACTCCAAAAACATTTAGTAGTAAGTGTGATTGAATTTGTAGTATATGGACAAAGTAGTAAAACTGAGTGAATTTAGTAAATAAACGCATTTTCTTTGGCTCCTCAATCCTGACGTTACTGTATTGAGAAGATACTTGAGTTATCTGAGATCAAAACGGAATAAAAAAAACAAAGACACTAACATTTAGTATAAATGTCTACTAAATATATATGCACAGCTCAACATTGTATGTATTTGATATCTGAAAAAAAAATAACTTTTCGATATTCCTTAAGACTTCGCTGTTAAGGGTGACCATGTTATATTAATGAAACCAGGATAACTAGTTTTTTATTTTACAAATCTACGATATCGCAATACAGGTATGTACAGAGATTCTTCATATCTTTAAGGTAGGTACTTACTAATCATTTTCGACATAAGTTACAGTATGAATCAAAATTGGTTGGTCGGTGCTTTTACGAATTTTACCATGACAGTCATAGTCGTCGTAACAAAACGTCTCGTCCTTTATTGTCGGCTTCTTTGCTTGTAATGTGTTTTTCATTTTTGAACATATAGCTTTGAAGTATTGTTTTAGTGCAATTTTCAGTAAAAAGTGTAGCAATGATTCATGCCAATTTACTCCAATATCTAGGCAGATCGCATTTTTGCCTGTAAACCTAAATATAATTTCTGTTTTCGGAATCCAAAGTTTAGAAGATGGTATTTGTATTGCAGAAGAAAAAAAACATTTGTACATCTTGTAACCAGCAAACAGTGTACAAATATAATTTATCAAACATAGTATCATTTGAAGTAAATGTTTGTAAAAAGTTTCCAGTAAAAGAGGTACCACAATCTTTAATGATTTCAAATAGATCACATACATTAATAGGCGTTATAGAATTTATCCCTCCAATTAGTGACGTTGGCGTGGACCACTATAAATGTCACTACCCAATAAAGGACGAGATGTTTTGTTACGACGACTATGACTGTCATGGTAAAATTCGTAAAAGCACCGACCAACCAATTTTGATTACCTACCTTAAAGATATGAAGAATCTCTGTACATACCTGTATTCCGATATTGTAGATTTGTAAAATAAAAAAAATAAAAAACTAGTTATCCTGGTTTCATTAATATAACATGGTCACCCTTAACAGCGAAGTCTTAAGGAATATCGAAAAGTGTTTTTTTTTTCAGATATCAAATACATACAATGTTGAGCTGTGCATATATATTTAGTAGACATTTATACTAAATGTTAGTGTCTCTGTTTTTTTTATTCCGTTTTGATCTCAGATAACTCAAGTATCTTCTCAATAAAGCAACGTCAGGATTGAGGAGCCAAAGAAAATGCGTTTATTTACTAAATTCACTCAGTTTTACTACTTTGTCCATATACTACAAATTCAATCACACTTACTACTAAATGTTTTTGGAGGCGAAATTTAAATTGACCAATTACTTTTGTGGAAATTCACGCTCTCATGTATAGATTGAGGAGCCAAATTAAAAGTATTGTATATTCTTGAATATCAACAGTACTGGAATCAGATTTTTAGTAGGCATTGTACACAATTACTACTAAATAATACAATTTTTTCAAGAATATTCATTATATACTTTCCGTGTTCCACGTGGCTCCTCAATCCAAATGTTTGGATTGAGGAGCCACCTTTATGTTCATATAACTATTGAACTATTATACTACAAATTCGAGGATTCATCCTACAATATTTTTAAGCTTACTACTAAATAAGTATATTAATTTCATTAAGATACGAAAAGTGGCTCCTCAATCCTTACGGACATTAATTTTTGGGCTCCGCAGTACTACCCGATTTATGGAGCAGGTGGGTTATACCTGTTGTCAGGAACTCGGGCAGTGACCCTGACTCTAAGGCTGACTGGAACAGGGAAGCCAGGCGAGCGTGCGATCTTTGGAACCATTTGATCCAAAAGTTGTGCAGCCCGTCCGGTCCTGGGGATTTCCAGTTTGGTAACGGACGGTCTGCACGAGCTACGTCTTGGGGGCTGATAGAGATTGCCCCCATTTCTGGTACTGGATCGCACGCATGCTCGACCTCCCGAGTCCATTCACCCTCTGTATGGCTGACAGGCACCGACCAGATGCTGCGCCAGAACGAAGTCATGACGTCATCATCCGGCAGGTGCGTGTCAGCCATACCTTGGTCCGGTCGCTCCCAAGCCCTATAAACCCACCTTTCATTTCTTTGGAATTTGCGATTCTGAGTGTATCGTTCCACCCGTCGCTTATACCTACGAATACGGTTCGCCCATGCATACACTTTCTGCTTCAGAAAGTCAATGCGCTCTGTGACACAAGAAATGTAGTCTCGAGAAATAATATCAGTCCCCGAGAACGCCCGCCTCACAAAGCGCATAACTCTAGGGCGCGTATTGCCCTCCCTGAAGCAGATTAGTTTGCCAATGAGTGCTCTGGCCCCACCAATACGTCGCTCAATCCTGTACTGCCATGCTGGTACGGCTGGCTTAGGTCGTGTAGCTCTGTCATCAGAAAATTTGACATGAGCAACACGTCATGCCGCTACAGCCGCACAATTTATACAGGATTGAGTGAGCATCAGTGAGGGCTTCGCAGTTGTCAAACTATGACAACTGCGAATCCAGAACAGCCACCAGCGCCCTATTTTTGTTATGCATGGGCAAACGCGGTATGTGTGGCCTAAGGTCGGGCGACATGAACCGATATTCTCGAATCGCACCCTCCAAAGCACTCCTCATTTCCTCACTGCACTGGGTACTTTTTGTAAACTTGTATTATTTCATGTGTGCTAGTCTGAAATAAATATTTTCATTCATTCATTCATTCATTCATTACTAACTACTAGGTACACACCCACTATTATAAATCTGCTGATGTGTTTAGATTCTATTCTATTAGATCTAAATGTAGTACCTATCTATATATCCAATTTACTTTTCAGGGTTCCGAACTGATTGAGGATACTCAAAGACACCCACACAGACTACCAGATCCTGTAGTTTCAAGAAGAAGACTGTTTGCTTCCTCATCCAGCTCAACTGTTGGAACAAGCCAAAGCATTTTGCGGGTATGTGTCTGGGTAGACAGATTTGAGTTATCACAGTAAGTGTATACTGTGACTGTGATGACTCAAATCATATCTTGAGAACAGGTCCGCTACATTCTGATCTCAGCTATAGTTTTGGGAGGTAGCAACTTAGCTACTTTAGTTTCTTAATTTTGTTAATTATTATTTAATACATCTACATGAATTTTTATTTAATTTCTTTTTGATATTTTAAGTGCTTTAATATTATTAACTGTGGCACTTTAGCAACTTTCCTTGGAATTGTCAATATTTAATTATAATATAGGTAAGTGGGTTTCCTGTTTTGGATTGTTTCTGTTGTTACAGAATACCCAGATAGAACACACTCCTCCTCCAGATCCTCATACATATCATCCTAGCCTGTCCCGTCCACCGATAACACTTTTACACACACCCACACCTTCTCCTTCACGCCTTCTCCTTGCCGCGGTGCCACCCAAGTAGCCTCCCCAGTGATTCGTCGTCGAACTGCTGCTTCGTCATGTAAGTGACCAATAACGTTAAACAACTTTCACGACTGTTATATTATGTGGTTTTGCTCATGCTCAATGATGAACTCAGTTCATAAACATATATCTGAGTTGATTTGTACTTTTATTTTATACCTATTTGATTTAGGAAAAAATTTGAGATTAAAAAACATTCATGTAATTATGTAAATATTTATCTTTTTAGCTTCATGTCACGCAACGCCAATTGCTTCCTCTTCTCGTCGCCCCAGGACAAATATGGCTCGTGCTAGTCGAGGTGCTGGTTCCGTGTGTAAGTAAAAAATAACTATCAAAACTTCATTTTTCAAACGAATGACAACGAAAAGCTGCTATTTAAAATTTTTTATTTGCACATCATAGTAATCGCGTTCTTTTTTCAGCATCACGTCGCACGTCTTCAGTTGCTGCTCCTCCACCATCTCAACGACGAACGGAATTCTCCACCACTACTGAGAGATACCTGAGGGTGGAAGAACAACAGCTGGAGATACAACGACTAAATGCACAAATCCTGCAGTCCTTTCTGGAGAGGAGTGCGGAAAGAGAAAGGGCCATGGATGAAAGGAGTGCAGAGAGAGACAGGATTGTTGCTGAAGCTGTGGCTGCGGTGGGGAAAGGGCTGCAAGCATTGGCAGAGGCTAAGAATAGAGATAGGGTGTAGTAATTGAAGTTAGTAAAATATATAATAAATAAAACACTTTTAAACGGATACTAGAGCGGTTTTATTGATTTTATTATTTTGTCCATTGGTGATTAGTTTGGCTTTGGTTTGATTTTATACATTTCCCGATGTGCTAAAAATAGAAATTTATTGAATCTACCACCATTTCACAAATTCGGAGGCCTCCAAGAAATAAATGGCGAAAGAAAACTTAGAAAGGGTTGTTGACCTCCGTCTTTTATATTTATCTATTTACAAAAACAACTAACTACCATTAGAGTTAGATCCTGCAGTGTGTTTTACGGTGCTCTTACACGAGCCACTAAATTGTGCAATTTTTGGCAATTTCTATACAATATTCCAAGATTATATAGAAATTGCCAAGAATTGCGCAATTTTAGTTACCCGTGTAAGCGCACCTTTAGGGTGGGGCTTCACCGTCTCACCCTGAGGTGTTCAAAAAAGATCCTTAGTCCTATTGTGTTAGGGATTGTCATTCACACTATTGTTTTATACCGACCATTTATTATTTGGATGCCAGGTGTTCACAAAGGGTCTTAGTGTATTGTGCTAGTGCTTGAAATTCTTGAAGATACTCTTTTAAGTTCGTAGTATTCTTTTATATCACTTTTACGATTTTAATTTGACGTGAACGCCATAGCCTATTTACTATGTTTCGCCTACGTAATTGCCCAAGAGTTAAATCGGCGTTAGATGGCAAATCCCTAGTTTGCCTCCTTTGAACTTCAGCAATTGTTTGGAGCTCTTTTAGTCTCTCTTCTGAAATTGTGAATGCCTGCATTCCTGCGCGATTGCACATGTTGTGCAAAACACAACATGCAATAACTATTTTTGAAACGTTCTACGTCTGGATGATAATTGAGCACTCTGTGTACTAACAAGCACCTAAATCGTCCTTTGGAGACCAATTGTTCTCTCTAGTGAATTGCGAGCAGTTAAGTGACGGTCATTGTAGAAAGCTTCTGGGGAATTATCTTCAGCACCACTAATTGGCGTCATAAGGTAGGCGCGCTGAGCATATCCTGAATCACCTGAAAAAAAAATAAGTATCACATAATTGTAGTTTTTATAAGTACCTAATTAGGTTTATATTCTGAAGTAGGGGTAGGGAGGAAATAACTAACCTAGCAAAACAATTTCTCCACCAGCATTTGTTAATGCCTGTAAGTGGGCTTTTATAACACCATAGTTAAAAATAAAGCTATCATAAGTAGCTCCACCATATGTTGGATCCACATTTAAAAGATTTAGATTTGCATCTGTTATCTGAAAAAAATATATGAAAAAGAAATATTAAATAGACTTCTTGAATAGGTACCTAATAGTAATAGATTACAACATTGAAATCCATTTTACCAATTGCTCATTTCTTGCATGGTAACCTTTGCAGCAGTAGAAACGTTCTTCATTCTCTACTGGTTTTTTCAATGCCACCAGAGTGCCATCAATACATCCTAGAGCTGCTGGAAAGCCAAAGTTTTTGTAGAACCTGCAATTTAAAGTAACCACTAACATTATTAAGTATCATAAAAATGTCAAAAATAAAGAAGAGTGATTTTAATTATAATATACGTACTAACCTTTATATATTTTTTACTATTGCCGGATTATTTAGAGCTTCCACTACTTCATATTTTATGCAACGCGATGCTGATGGTTGCGATAAATATGTCCTTATATTTTCTTTTATTATTTTCTGATAACTATCATTAGCCAATAATGACAAGGTGCATATCTGTGAAACAATAAATAAATTAAAAAAATTAAGTAATCTAGATCTTGTCAAAACAAAATAGGGACCAATATGGTTTACATGCATAATAATAATACCAAGCACTTAGTACTTGTGGAATTGGAAGTGCTGTACTATAGTTATGTGCCATACCCAGTTCTCGAAAATGGCAATATAACACTGTATTGGGATAAATCCATCATCACTGACAGGACTATTATGGCCAACAAGCCTGATATAGTGTTGGTGGCTCGATCAGAACGGCGCACAATGATTGTTGCCATAATGGTTCCGCATGACGAGAACCTCGTGAAAGCCGAGAAAGATATGCAAATCAAGTATCTTGATTTAGCTCGCGAGGTTGTCGACATGTAGGATGTGAACACAGCCATCTTTGTGCCGATAGTCGTTTCAGCCAATGGCTTAATTGCCAAGAGGCTCGACCAATATCTGAGGAGGCTCTCGTTAGGCAGCTGGATCAAAGGCTTGATTCAGAAAGCAGTACTCCTGGACACGGCTCGTATTGTTAGGTGGTTCCTCTCTCTGGAGCCCTGACCGCCGCTAGCTTGGACCCTGTTCCCGATACCGGTGAGCTACTATTTTTTATATTTTTAAATATATTTTTTATTTTGAATTTTATATAGGAATATTTAAAAATGTAATCAGTAAATTAAAAAAATAAATAAAGGGAATAATACCAAGTACCTATCTATATTAATATAGGGTTCTTAGACTAACATGAAAACATAGCTAGCAGGGAAACAACCTAAAGGGAATACTCCTTATTATGAAGTGTTTTCATGAGTTTTAAGCGATAAACTATGTTGGTGTGCTTGGATACAAATCTATCAGCTATAAACTGTGTAAATACTTATAAAGTAACGTTATACTTACTAAAATGAAGCACTTACTTTTACACGAGTTGAAAGTCCTTTGTCTCGACGTTTTGTGGGCTTTATCAGAGGCAGTAACTCATACTCTAGTTGGTCAATTAGTTCCTTTGACAATCTATATACGCTCACATAGTCTTCGTCTCGGGTTAATAAAGATAAACTTCGAATTTTATTTCTAGTTTATCCAAAGCATGAGCCTCTTCTAATAAAGATTTAAACAAAAACATTCTTGCCATCGTATTCACTTTACACATACGCCCAAAAACAAGTTTTTAATCACAAATTATATAGTTATTGTACTAATTTTAACACTGTGACCTAGAAATATTATTTTAAAACTATTTTTATAGGATTTCTTCTATTTTCACTCGTAAAATAGATGCTTTTTATTTGACACTTTGAATCGGGTTCGAGTGCGAAGTGAGCGTCGAAGTGACGGGGGAATTACCTTACAGAATGCCACTTCTTACGTCATCTCATACTTTATCTGTCAAAATCTTACTGTTAATTTAGCTGAACTCGCCGACACGCTCGCAAGGGAGGCGCTAGTGTAAATTCGAATTATCAACCGAGTTTTTAGAATGCCAATCAAGAAACTCACAGCGGATTCAGATTCGAAGTTGTAAATGAGGTCTTACAGAATCACACTGCAGTAGGCCTTCCAACCCTAGGGCTACCCCGTCCGCCGTAGCTTCATCTAAGAAGCTCAAGCCCCCTCCTCCGCTCTTCATCCAGGACAAGTCCAAGTGGACTGAAGTCTCCAAGATGTGTATGGATCGTAAGATCCAATACACGAGCGCCCGCAGCACCCAACAGGGTATCAAAGTCACGATCCCTACGACCACCGACTATACAGAATTGTCCCGCCATCTACGTGCTCGGAAAATCGCATTCCACACGTATTCCCTTCCGGAGGAAAAGCCCACCCGTGTGGTGATCAGGCGGATTCCAAAGGAAATCCCCACCGAGGACATCCTTGAGGACCTCAAAGGTCAGGGTGTCCCTGTCATCACAGTAAACCGCCTTCATAAGGCTAGAGGAGGCGACCAGTACGACATGGTACTGATCGTCTGCGACCCGGTCGATGGGCATCATCCGATTTTTAAAGTCGGTCATCGGTCTGCTCTCTCACAGGCATCTCCATAGAAAAGCCATACCACTCCAACATCGTAGGTCAGTGCCACAGATGCCAATTGTACGGGCACAGTCAGGCCAACTGCTTTGCGCCACATAGGACATCTCCAAGTGCACGGAGCCTCCTAGCTGTGTTCTCTGTGGACAGTCCGGACACCCGGCCAACTACCGTGGCTGCCCCAAAGCTCCCAAAGCTTCATCTTCGAAGCTGGCGAAGCATGCCCACGCCCGCCAACAGACAGAGAGTCCCTCTGTGAAGATTCCTTCTTCGCAGATGCCCGAGAGACTTAGTCCTCAAAGGCCCACTCCCTGGACCACCGAGAATCACCAGAGAGCCTTCCCGGCTCTAGCTAAGGCTCAGGCCAACCCCACCCCCGGGCTACCTAAAACCCCTGCACCCGTGCCCTCTCCAAAGGCCGCCCCCTTTACCTCACCCGAACCTCCTGGCCCCGTGGCCGTTGAGGAGGAAATAAATTTCGATGTCATCCTCGGTGCCTTCCAGGTATTCTGTACCCCGGAAGCGGATCGAATGGCAGATGAGATCAGGGCTGCCAAGAAATCTGCCATCAAGATTTTTAAGAGGTACCCCACCATCGAGAAAGCCATCCGCGCCCTTAACCATAATTAATTTGCTATGGATAATAACAAATTAATAACGTGTACCAAGCCCCGATCCCTAAAACTAGGCTACAATTATTATAAAATGGAGCTGCACTACATCCCGATAGATCCTCCTCCGTTAGAGTCTCTCCTCGAGGTATCCATCTGTCGGCTCGGCATGACCGGTCATCAACCGATCAGCATAATCTCTGCGTACATATATCCCTCCCGGCAGTTCGGCCGCTGAGAATATTTTACTCACCAAGGACCTCACAGTCCTCTTCGGCTTGAGCGACTCCGTTATGATAGCGGGCGACCTCAATGCCAAACACCCCGCCTGGAACAGCACGACGACCTCTGCCAGAGGACGTCTCGTGTGCTCCCTTAACTTCGACCTCATCGCTCCTATGGAGCACACGCACTATCCGCATGATCCCGACCATCGTTCTGACGTGCTCGATATAGCGCTGCTCAAGAATGTCAGCTAAAGTTGCATCTCATTGAGACGCTACACGAGCTTGATTCCGACCTCCGTCCAGTGCTCGTGCACTTAGTTCCCCGCTCAGGTCCTTCAGACCCCAGCAAGCCCCCGCCTTCCCAAGTGATTACTGACTGGAGGAAAGTCAGCGAAAAGCTGAATTCCACCACGTCACCTCACCTGGATAAAATTCCCGAACACATTATCTCGGTCGCAGACACGACGGCCGCCATCAACTCGTTTACAGAACACGTTTAATCCGTACTGAAGGATTGTTCACGGGAAGTCCCAGCAATGAGCGATCATCGCTGGAGACTACCCGCTGACGTACGTGAACTGATAACCGAGAAGAACGCGGCCATCCGTGCCTACAGCAACTTTCCTTGCGACGCGAACAAGGCTCACATGCGTAATTTACAGCTCGCTGTAAAGAACCGCGTCAGTGAGCACCGTTCCAGTCAATGGGACAAGACGCTGAGCGAACTCGAGCCCACTCACCAAGCTTTCTGGCAACTGCAGAGAAAGATGCGCATCACCGAAGAGGCTTCGATGCCTCCTCTCATTCGTCCTAATTAGAGCGTCGCTTTCGATGACTCTGAAAAGGCAGAATGCCTAGCCGACAGCCTGGAATCTCAGTGTTCTCCCAGCTTACAACCAGTAGACCAACGACACCTCGATGAGGTGGACGCCGAGGTCGAACGTAGAACCGCCCTACCTCCCGTTGAAGACCCCGATGCTCCTCTGCCTTCTATCACACCTGAGGAAGTGCACGACATCATAAAAGGGCTTCAGCCACGGAAAGCACCTGGCTCTGATGGATTCACCAATAGGGTGTTCAAAGTCTTACCCGCTCAATTAATCGCGTTAATGGCAGCCATCTTCAATGGCGCCCTTACGAACAACATCTTCCCGCAGGTATGGAAAGAGGCAACTGTCATCGGTATCGCCAAACCTGGCAAACCTAAGGCGGAGCCATCGAGCTACCGGCCCATGAGCAGGATACACAAATGTCGACGAGCTTGCGCTTCAGTGATTACACAATTAAAAAAATAAAACCTTTTCACTATGTGATTAACTCAGAGTAATTAAATGCACATATACGTATATGCAATATGGTGCATTTAATAACAGTCATATTAATAAATAAAATATCAATAAGTTAATGAAAAACCAATATTATGATTATCGATTTCAAATCGATTAAAGTCAGTCCTATATTTTTAATCTATGTCACTGTATGTACCTTAGTATGTACTGTACTGTAATGTGTCATCGTGGTATTCGCTACGCCCCCGCATGGAGGCGCGGCTGGCGGGCTGTGGACCTCGTCCTTGGACCCGCGGTGTCATATGTGGTGCCCGTGATAACGGGCACCATCCTTGTGGTGGCCTTATAGGCCCAGCCGGTGACGGGCGCGTTAGAACGCAGCCTGTCAATGTGTAGTTGCAAAAGTGTCCGGTAGGAGGCGCTACGGCGCTATGTATAGCGCCGTTATCTTCACGCCACCTCGGCGGTCTGTCACCGCCAGGTGAGACCTCCGGTTACCCGGAGGAGGCCTAGCGGGTGACGACCAGCGGCGGAGGTGACTCGGCGCTCCCTACCGCGGCTGTTGGCCCCCGCCTGTCGTGTTCTCAGATCTAGCTGATTGCACGCCAGGCAGAGGGGCCGTGTTTGTGAGTATGAGCGGCAATGTACTTGTGTAACACCGCTCATGTTAGCGATAGAATAGCGGGCCCGCGCCGCTCATTCATCGCGTGAGTTTAATCGCTTGTGGAGTCGTGACTGTATGGTGCGGTGCGTGTCGTGCCTATATTAACCTAGAACACGACACGTACCGAGTGCATGTGGTGAATGTGTAGTCTCATTGTTTGAGTAGGCCGCGTGTGGATGGGTGCGGCTTACTCGGGTGCGTCAAGTCCGGGGGTGGGTGGCCACGTCCGCCGGTATGAGGTCGCGCCGTAGGCGCCTCGCGTCAGGTGGCCGCGCGTGCCATGGCGCTAAGTGCTTGACATGGGGCCAGGCAGAAGCGTCGGCACGCGCGAACATGGTGGACGCGAGGCGGCAGCAAAAGTCCTCCAGGCTCTCAATCTTGAGGTCCCGCTGGATGGTGGTGTTCCTCACGTAGCGAGGAGCAGCGACGATCCTCCGCAGCGACAAGTTTTGTTGTGCGCGGAAGAGTTTCCTGGTGTTCTCGCTCGTGAGGGCGAGCCAGGCTGGGGGGGCGTACGTGAGCAGTGGGCGAATGTACGTCTTCTACACGCCCAGCTTGGCACGCAGCGGGAGGCGGGAAGAGAGCACTGGGCGGAGCAGGTTGCGAGCAGCTCTGCTTTTGGCGACAACCGAGTGGACGTGACTTACCATGGAGAGCCGACGGTCGATGGTGACCCCGAGGTACTTTACCCGGGGCGACCACGCGATGTCGGCTCCCTGCAGCTTCAGGGGTGGCGGGAGAGTGGTGCCGCCGGCGACCAGCGCCTGCGTCTTTCCCACGTTCACCGACAACCTCCATTTCAACAGCCAGTCAGGCAGCAGGTCGAGCGCGCGCTGCATTTTGACGGCCGCGTGGTTCGCATTGAGCGAGGTAGAGATGTACAGCGCGAGCGTGGTGTCGGGTGTGGTGGGGATGTCGTCGGTGAAGCAGGAGTAGCAGAGCGGCGAGACGCAGCTGCCCTGCGGCACGCCCGCAGCAATCGGACGGGCGCTAGATAGCGCGCCGTCGACCGCCACCCTGAAGGACCTGTTAGAAAGGAAGGAGGAGACCACCTGTATCAAGCGACAAGGCGCGTCTGTCTGCGACAGCTTGTACAGCAGACCGGCATGCCAGACGCGGTCGAACGCCTTTTCCATGTCGAGGAATACTGCAACTGCACGCTCCTTCTTGTTCAGCGTTGCCGCTAGCAGGTGCAGTACCCTCGACAGCTGGAGCGTCGTCGAGTGCTCCGAGCGAAACTCGAACTGTTCCGGTCGGGGAGTGAAGTGGTGGGAGAGGTGTCGCAGCAGGAGTTGCTCAAACACCTTGGAGATGGCTGGCAGGAGAGTGATGGGCCGATAGCTCTCCGGCTTCGTGACGTCCTTGTTCGCCTTGGGCAGCATTATGAGGCGCGCTTCCTTCCACGAGGTCGGGAAGGCCCCTGTGCGCAGTATGCCCGTAAACAGGCGCGCCAGTGCCGCTACCGTACGGTATGGCAGGTGGCGCAGCGCTGTGTTGGTCACACCGTCCGCCCCCGGGGCTTTCCTCGGCTTGGTTTTGAGAATGGCGCGTCTAACCGCGCAAGGCGAGAAGAAAATCGGGTCCTCTTCGGGAGCTATCGGCGTCGCGAAGTACTCCCCAAGGTGCCTCTCGACTGCTGCGATGTGCTCGGTGTCGTCAGTTGGGTTTGGCTCGAATTGACGCTCCAGGTGCTCGGCAAAGATCTCCGCACGGTCTGCTGCGATGTATCTCGGCGCCCCGTCGCTGTGGCGTAGTGGGCGCACCGGAGCCGGGGTGTTCGCAAGCTGTCTGCACAGCTTGTGTATCGACGTCCAGTCTCCCTCTGCGGCGTCGATACGTTCCTCCCAGCTCGCGGCGTTGTGCTTCTGGAGCTTGGCACTAACCTTCTCCGCGAGACGGTTGAGGTCGGACCTGACCCGTGGGCAGCCTGTGTCCTGCCACCGCTTGCGAAGGCGCTTCCTTTGGGCGACCATTTGCTTGAGGTGGGTGGGCAGAGGCTTGTACACAAGCCCCTTTTTTTTTTTTCGGATGGGAAATCATCAAATGACTTCTCCCGCTCTGGGCTGAGCGGGAGGGTGTGTCAGACTCTTACTGACTAAAACCCACCCATGTTCCTTCATCGCCCTTTGTGTTCCGGGGCCGCGGTATCTCTTTCGAACAACCCGCAGCACCCGGCAGGCGTACACAAGCCCCTGCGACTGCGGTATTGTTGTTGTCGCCCCTTCGAGGGCGCGCTGAATGCAAGCGGTGACCTCCTCTGCCAGCCCGTCGACGTCTGCGGCGGTTTTGGTGGGCCAAGTAGGAGTGGTGGTCTCCATTGCTTCCGCGAACGCCTGCCTGTCCGTCCTTCGACGTGGCGCTGGAGGAGAGAGTCGCGTCGGATCTGTGATAGGACGACGAGTACAGGTTGATGGTCCGACTGCATCTCGTCGTCTATCACCTGTTGGGTGAGCTGGTGACTCAGGCCTCTGTGGACCACGATGTCTAGCACGTCTGGTGCGTGCGCGTGGTCGTCTGGGTAGTGGGTCAGCGTGTCAGGGCCGGACACCGTGTATCCACAGGCCTCTGCGTCCGCGAAGAGTCGCCTCCCTCCGGGATTCGTGGTCCGGCTATTCCACGCCGGGTGCTTGACGTTCATGACGTTCATGTCGGCTTCGTTGTACGAAGCGCTTGTAAAAAGTCATTTGGAATGCAATGCTGTAGTCTGGTCGCCACATGAAGCCAAGTACAAACTAATGTTAGAACGTATCCAGAACAAGTTTGTGAGATTCTTGTACTTAAGGCTGTATGGTGTGTATCCGGGGTATCCACTGCTATATCCTACTCTATTTGTACTGGGCATGGTAGGTTACTATAAACTGGAAGTTAGAAGGGAAGTAGCACTCGCCACTTACTTATTTAAGATTATGCGTGGTAAAATACACAACCCAGGCGTTTTAAGTACGGTTGGGTTGTGTGTACCTGATGGGTACGTGGGTCGACGGAGGCGGCCGCCGCTGCTGTGGGTGCCGCCTGCTCGCACTAACCTGCTGCAGCATGCGCCGCTGACGCGGGCGCTGCGTGCACTCAATATGGTGTCACAACAGATCGACTGTTTCAATTGTTCTCTGAGTGAATTCACACGGGCCGCATTTTGTAAAATTACTTTTGGTTGTTGAGATAGTATAATTGTAAGTCTAATCTTATTAAGCTAATAACTACACTATTGTATTAGGTAAGCCTGTGATGATAGTGGTATGTGTTTAAACAAATAAATAAATAAATAATAAAATAAATGTCGCCTGCGAGAAGTGTCGCGAGCGGCGAGCAGTGCAGCAGCGCCCGCAGCTCAGAGAAATTGAGCAGGGCCTTGGGCGCGGAGTAGCACGCGTAGATGTTCATGTCCTCGCCGGCGACGTGCAGCTGCACACCCAGCGCGTAGAATGAATGTTGCCGAGCGGCGACTTCTCGTCCTTCCTGTAAAGGTGATACCCAGGGAACCTGGGATTGTCCGCAGGCTCCAGGAGTGTCTCACTGATGAGCGCCACGTCGATCCGTTGTTCGCTGAGGAGGAGGCGGGGTGGGGCAACCTTGTTTCTAAGGCCGCGGGCGTTCCAGTGAATGACCCTCAACGAACTAGCCATGGTACAGGGTGAGGAGTTCGGCCAGTCCGTCGAGGATCACCAGCTCCGCGTCTTGCCCCTGCCTGATGGCCTTGATCAAGTCCATCAGTAGTTTAATGGCGCAGGCTGTGAACTCCTTCTGGCGCTCTTCCTTGGGAGCGCCAGTGCGTGGTGCGCGGCGCCGCTGCTGATCGCCGGCGTCGGCTGGTTGCGTGTAGGCGCCGGCCGCCGCCGCTACTTGTACGACGGCGGTTGTAGTCGCGTCTGTGGGTGGGGCGCGTTTCCCGCCCGCTTGCCCTTCCTCTTGCCGGCGCCGGCAGCGGCGTCGGTAGGCTTCGGGTTGATGGTGGTGGGCGCGGCTAGTTGTTGAGCCTGCGCCGTGGGGGCAAGAACTTGCCTAGGTTGGGCGCCTTCCCCCGCGCGCCCTCTTCCTCCGCTTCGAGGCAGGAGCTTCTTTGTTGGTGGGCCCGTTGGCTGTCGCCATCAGTGTGGCGCTGGAGGCCTCGTGGTCGTCCGTGGTTGGTAGTGGAGGTGGCCTCTCACTGGCGGGTCGGCGCCCTTGTTGAGTGATGGCGACAGTGCCCGCTCGCTTGTTCCGGACCTCCCTCCGGAACACTGGGCAGCCGCTGCACGCTGGATGGTCGCCCGTGTAGTTAGCGCAGATGGCCGGCTCTGTCCTTGGGCGCGGGGTCCCGATACTCGTCCTCACTTTCGGGAAGGAATCGAATTCCCCCTTGGTAAGGGCGGGCATTGGGTGGGTGGCCCAGCTTGGCACTCACGGCCCTGAAGTGAGTGGCCCAGTTTGGTAACTTTTCCACTACCAGCGGAGGGTAGCGTGGCCTCTTCTCCTTTGTCGTCGCCTTGGCAGCTGCGGCTGCGCTCGTGCCTTGCTAGGGGCTGCGGCGGCTGGCGTCGTGTTCGGGCTTGCGTCTTGTCCGGTGAGCGGGCGGCGAGTTGCCTCGGCGAAGGTTGGTGAACCTAATCCGGCTCGACCGCGCGGGGCGTGCTGCGGGAGCGGGGAGTCGGTGCAGATGCGCTTTGCCTCTTTGGCGGCCTCGTCATCCGAGCTTCGTGGGCGGCGCTGGGCTCTGGCATCGAATCGAAACTCGTAGCCAAAGGCCAGCGCGTCGTCGTCGGTACACATGAGTCCACTAACCTCTGTGTCCTCCTCCGGTGTGTCGGGGCGTACGGGTATGTCAACCGGGGCGCCTTGTTGTCCGACCGTGGAGCCTCCCGACGTCATCGAGAGGTCACTGCCCTCCCTCGACGAACATGGAGACATCGCGGCCGGAGAATCCCGGACAGCGCTTCTGGGCGGTGGCGGCGACATCATGCTCCCATCGGTCGTTGCGGTGGCTGGGCCTGCCAGCAAGAGACGGGGAGCGGGCGACGCGGTGCGCACGGCTCGGGCCGTAGTGGCGGCGGAGCGTACGCGTGCAGGGCGAGATGTGCTCGCAGGTGCGGGCGCAGGGCGCGCGGCTGCAGGCTTGGGTTGCGTGGTTGTTGCAGGCGCCGGGCGGGGCGCGGATGGCACGGGTGCTCGCGTCGCCTGCGCAGCGAAGCGCACGGCGGGAGCAGCGGCGCGCACGGCGGGTGCGCGGTTAGCTCTACCGGCGGGCCCCGGGGCCTGAGTTGGCACGGGACGGAACGCCGGTGGGCGGACGGGCACTGGGTGGCGGCTGGAGAGCGGCGGCGTCGGCGAGGAGGCCGTGGTGCGCGCTGGCGGCGACGCTTGCGCCAGCGGTATCGGCGGTGATGGTGGTGGAGGATGGCGCCTCCCTTCCTTCTCTTCGGTGGCGGCGGCGACAGGTGGAGAACCGGGCGGCGGGTTCCCGGTGCGCGGGAGCGACGTCGTCCGGTCCCCGTGCGCTTGTTCCGTCGGTGGAGTTGTAGGCATCTTCTTAATTTTGGAGACCGTGGGGGTGATCCTCCGCAACCGCTACGGTGAGCAGGCACCGGGCGGGGCTGGGCTCCCGCTGTGAGCGCACAGGTACTACGTACCCATCACGGTCACAGCGAGAGACACTTTTCGGACGGAAAAGTTTTAGACGGTTCGGGCGGTGGCGGTTATTTTTTGAATCTCAGTGTACCCGCACTTCGCTTCACAATTGCGACTGAGAGAGAAAAAAAACGTATGCGCGCGCGCGTGGATCACTGGCTAATCCGTAATGTGTCTATGATCAAGGAACTTATTTAAACTTACTGGAATGATGACGTGCAACTCGAAAGCGTTCCGAGCGAGACAACTTCCATAGTGGATGGCATCTCTTTCTAATAGGGTATCCAATATTTTTTTCTTACATTTGGGACAGTAGTACTTACAAGCACGCCCGCCGCCCCGACTTTGTACGGGTAATAGTTTATTCAAAATTACGGTGTGTAAAAAAACATGATGAAGCCGACGCTTACTTCATAAAAGGAAGAGCAATTTAAAAAATAAAACGGATACTTCCTAGTTTATTTTTAGGCATAATATAATATTAAAAAACCTCCTTTGACTGTAGCAGCGGTAACGTATCTCCATAACATTTAGTTTTCCAACGCTGATATGCCGGCTGCAAACTAGGCAATAGCTTGAATACTTCTTTTGGGTGGTTTCACCGACAGCGTTTTTAGAGGTTCTTCGCGTGAAATCACTATGTAAAATGTTCTTTATCTATGCCCATTTTATATTTTTTCGTGTATAAGAAAACTAGCTCATATGCTAAATATAAATTAAAAAAAAAATTAAATATGTCTGTTTCTCAATAACGGTGGTATGTCCGTGATTAACTTTTAAGCGCATTTACCTCTTTACAGACTTTGTGATGGAAATTTTGTACTTAAATTGAACATTATTATGTTGGTCTATAGATAAAGCAACCATATTTATTACTTCTGTTACTTCTATTATCATGCAGACATCAGAATCATTGTGATAAAGAATGTCCGCGCCAAAACTGCAATATCGGTGTGTTTTGTTGAAATCGATCTAAAACGTTAACAAGTCTATTTTAACGAACTATCTCCTTACGCACACGGAGGCCCAGTCGTGCTCTTGCGTTCTCGCAGTAGTGACATGTCCGATCCTGTCGAGGTTTCGCGCAAATACGTAAGTACTTTTTGAATCTAAGAGGGAATATGAAATTATGCAATCTCGGTGGGTTACTGTACGAATGAATGTTGTTTTTTTACGGTACCGTACGCGAGTATGTTATGTGTTGTGTGTGTGGGTGGAAATTTTTAAATACTTAGGACATTTCGTGACTCCTACCTTGAAAGATGATGCGGACATTGAGAGGGAGCGAAGGGCGCTGTCGGTCAGAGCGAACATGGTTATCCGTAGGTTTGTACGGTGTTCTAAAGATGTTAAAATAACTCTTTTTAGAGCCTACTGCACAACACTGTACACGTGCAGCTTGTGGACCGACTATACGCAAAAGTCGTACAGCGCCCTTCGTGTCCAGTTCAACAACGCGTTCAGGATGATGTTGGCGCTCCCCCGCTTTTGCAGCGCATCGACTATGTTTGCGGAAGCGCGCGTGGATTGCTTCCACGCCACTATGCGCAAGAGAGGCACGTCGCTGGTGCGGCGAGTGCGGGGGAGCGCTAACAGCATGCTGGCCGCGCTCGCGGATAGGCTTGATTGCTCCATCATCTCCCACTGTTGTAAGCGACATGTGGCAGGCTGATGCGACTAGCAAACCTCATTTATTTCTAAGTTTAGCACATTTTGACATTATTATGTAAATTGTTAATTTAATTATGATTATTTTTTTATTTTTTTATTATTCTTTTATTATGTATGACCTATTTAAATTAATTGAGTATTGTAAATGAATTGAGTAAATTAAATTATTATGAATTTTAAAGAATTGAATGAGTAATGTTGGATATATGTAATGTGACTGTTTGTGTGTAATATTTCTATTATGGGTCTGTGTTACTTGAAATAAAATGATTTTATTTTATTTTATTTTTTATGTGTTATTGGGTACCCTTAGCGACCATACATTTTAAGTGACGAAAGCATAAATAGTTTTGTTTTTTTATAAATTTTTTTCTTCATGTTTCTAATTTCGGTGGTGCAATATCGGTGGTTTCGGTGGTAAGTTTATTGCCACCGATATTGCATCAATACTTAAGTGGCTGTAGGTTACCTACTCAATTTTGTCTTATTTTAGGATGGGAAAGCGAAAGGAAAAACAAACCACGAGAAGAGACTTTAGAAAAAAAACAGGCTGAAAGGCTAAGAATGAAAAGAATAAAAGATGATCCAGTACTAGGCGATGAACTAAGAAGAAAAGATAGAGAACGATATAGAAAGAAAAAAGCGGAAGGAAAAATGTTATCGATGGCTGAAATGACTGCACATGCCCGAAGATTGAAGCAAAAAATAAACAGAGCTAACTTTAAAGCATTTTATGAAAGACGAAAAAGAAACACAAAATTAACACGTGAAAAAATTTACCATCTAAAAATGTTCCACCTGAAAAAACCAATGATCCTCCTGAAACACAGGGTGACGATATGACAGGCGCGTCTGTCATCTCCCACAAGTCCTTCCATTCTAAATCGTTCTCGCTCGCTTAGTCCACAACCAGGACCTTCTCATGATGGAAACTTCAATTCCTACTTTGAACGTTCTCGCAACAGTAGTCCTCATTCAAGCATTTCTGGTTGTCTACTTTCCAAAAACAAAATATTCACTAGTTCACCTTTCATTCTTATTTGACTTCTAGACGAATAACTGCAGCTGTCAGGAGAAATCAAACCCCTGAATCTACATTATGTCCAAGTAGCCCTATAACTACTTTGTGTCCAAGCAGCCCTGTATCTACTTTATGTCCTAGTAACCCTGTACCTTCTTTATCTAATATGTCTTTCTCTTTGAAGGATTTGGATGCCAGATTCAGAAAATATCAAAGGAGATAATGTAACTTAGAAAAAAGTTATACAACTAAAGAGAGAAAAAGATTGTTTATCACACAACTTGACCTTCAACGATATTCCACAAGAAACACTGAGTCTAAAGTTCAGATTTTAAGCGTGCAACGTTTTAAAGTTTCTGAGAGATTTGACTTAGTCAAGCCATCAATCAAGAAACTTTCTAAGGCAACCATTCCATCAAAATCATTGGCGACATTAAATAACTCACTGAGTATTGAAACTGTTGATTTGGAGATCATCCCCTCCACGTCGTTTTTTGAAAACGTTGACAGCGCAATGTGTTTGTAATTTGAAAATTCAATACCTAAAACTTATTGAAAGAAAGATGGCAAAACTAAAACGAAAAAGGAAACAAGATTAACTGAATCGTCTACAGCACAAATTAAGACCAATATTGAAAATTACAGTGATTTGAATATTTTTTGATTTTTGTTTTGTTCACAATTCTTCAACTCGTAAACAAACATAAAATAATAAACTCTCAAACAACTATGAGAGTTTATTATTTTATGTTTGTTTACGAGTTGAAGAATTTTTATAAAAAAAACCCTAATTGTTTGCTCAAGTGTTAATTAAACGAAGATCTCATCATAACTTCATTTTATTTAGTATTACCCTCAACATGGATCACATTTAGCAGAACAAAGTTAATTTAGTAAATCTGCTAAATGTGGTCTATGATCCATGTTAAAAGATGCAGTATCGAATACAGACAAATAAACATACATACAAGTTTTACACCTGCTATACCCGCCTGTGCAACCTGTTTTTAATAACTGTCATGGTAGGTACAACACAAAAATTCCATTTTGGTGTGATGTTGCAATTTTGGTGTAAGATTTGCAATTTCGGTGCACAATTTTCAATTTCGGTGGGTTGGCAATTTCGGTGGCCGTCATATTTTCAAAACAACCACAGTTATTTGTTTCCTACTAAAATATCTAGAATACTAAACACTTGTCACTTCTTGTCTCTGTGTTCTAGAATAAGACAAGTTTATTTTTTCATCCGAAAACCTACAAATAAAAAATTCCACCGAAATTAGCAAAAAAATGAGCTTGCGTGAAATGACCCTTTTTAAAGAGACAACTTCAAGCCACCGTTGCTGAAGATTCGTATTGTAAAGGAATCTGCATAGACGCGAAACAATAATTATGACAAGCGTGATCTCTGAACGGTTTTTTTTTCATTTATGAAAAAAAGAAGTAGGTACGCCTTAGCAATTTATTTATACTACTCAAAACAGAATAAGGGCCACGAGGTATTTTGTCTGTACCATGAAAATAATAAAACCAATATATATTTTTTTGTCTCCATAACGAAAACTAATGTTGTTTTTACCATGTAGACCAATACATTTATTCAAATAATAATGATTAAAAAGTTTATTTGCTTTTGAAAGAAAAAACACATTTTAGGTTAAAAATAAAAACAAGTTACTGAAAACAAAAGAAAATACTCCATGCTCATCTTTTAGTAACGGGTATGCCCCCCTCGTTTAGCTACGCACTCCTGAAGCCTGGAGTGCATGCTCTCAATCAAATGCCTGACATTTTCCATTGGAATCTCTTCCCAGGCCCTTTTAACAGCGTTGATGAGTTGCTGTTGGTTGTGGATTTCCTGATCACCGTCTCTAACTCTTCGTTTCAACTGATCCCACATGTGCTCTATTGGATTTAAGTCCGGACTGTTCGCCGGCCACGACAAGACTTGAATTTGAAAGGCTTCCAGTACAAACCGAGTCGCTTGAGCCGTGTGTGCACGAGCATTGTCTTGCATCAAGATGAATCCAGGACCCGCTCGCTGTGCAAATGGGATCACAAATGTGGTCTGACAACTTCCTCAATATACCGCTGAGCAGTAACAGTACCCTCATTTAAAATAGCGAGCTCAGTTTTGCCGTGTAAGCTTATCCCGCCCCAAATCATTACATTTGGACCACCAAAACGATCGACTTCATGGATGCAGGCTTCTGAAAATCTCTCGCCGCGTCTTCTCCATACTGTAATACGCCGATCGTCGTTAAAAAATTTAACTTTGCATTCGTCTGTGAAGAGCATCATGCCCCATTGGTTTATGTCCCAGTCCAAATGTTGACGGGAAAATCTTAAACGATTTGCACGATGATTTCTGGTTAATGGAACACGGACAACTCGCCTTCTTGATGCCTGCTGGTCTTCATGCAATCGATTACGAATAGTTTGGTCACTGACACGAGTACCCGTTGTCCGCCGTAAACGATTTTGCAGCTTGCGGGCCGTCGTTGTGCGATCTCGGCGCGCACTTAATCGAATGTAACGATCCTCTTGAGCTGTTGTAATGCGAACTCTGCCCGAACCAGGTCTTCTTCTAACACTACCGCTTTCATGGAAACGATTCCATAGATTTTGAATAGCTCTTCGAGAAAATCCCAATTGCAAACCCACAGTTCGCTGCGAATGACCTTCTTCAATCATTGTAACGGCTCTGGTTGCTGTCAGCGAGTCCATATGACGCCCGCGTGCTTGTGGCATATTGCAAAAGACGTTTCTGACTCGAGATATCAATGAACTCTGATAATTTCTAATAAACCAAGAAGCTAAGGAAAGCAAAACGTCAAAGAAAATGGAATCAAAATCTTCAAAAAGAATTTTAAATCAAATTTTATTTAAAATTGTTGCCAGCATTAGATGAATCCTACTACAATATAAAAAAGTTTAGGTATCAAAGAGTTTGTAGGTATACTCAATATTTTACTACTTTCAATATGTAAATGTTTACTAAATTACACCAAAATGTAAAAATACCTCGTGGCCCTTATTCTGTTTTGAGTAGTATATTAAGCTTGAAAGTGATTTATATTTCAATGATCTAGAACATTCAACCCTAGTCGTAATTTGTAAACAAAGTTAGTAGAACGTACCTGAAATAACAAATTACACATTCACCACTTCAAACAACACGATTTTATCATATTTAAAGTGGAAGATTTGACTTAAACACAATAAAAAGCACTTCAGAACGCAAAAATACGACTTCAACACGAAAGTGTTTCGGCTATATTATTATTTTTTATTTCGTGACCATGCAGTTCTTATATGAGTTTCATGAATTCATGAGTTGTAAGTTGCTACTAAAGAATTTCGCATTCAAATCAAAATATCAAAATAATTATTTTAACATTTTGATTTGAATATTAAATCAATCCCGTTACGATTTATATGCTAGTTTACCTATGTGATTTCCGATTACTATAATTATATATCTTTTTTTGTTACTGGCAATTGCAAGACAAGGACACACTCCACCCGCAAAGGTGTCTCGCTCTGAAGTATTTTTCCCCCTTTGAATGAATTAAAGTAAAACGAACTCTATCTATTTGAAATCAAGTTCATTTTAAAACGGTTTTTGTTATTAAAATTTTGTTTATACCTACTCATTCCAGTTAGTACCTATATGTATAAGTTCCTTGATGACCGCTGACTGTTTGACACTAGACTTTTGCTTGCTCTGCTTACTTCTTACGTGTTTTCCGATGCGTTTTGAGTGCTTCCCCGATTATTTTCATATTCAATGACCACTGCTTTATTTTTACGGATTCTGACCCTGCCTACCTTGTACGACCCTTGCCTTCACTCTGGACACCGAAGCTCACACGTTTGATTTTGAATTGTTATTTTGGAGGAAAACGTGTTGCGCCGACCCCAAGTAGAATGGGTCAAGGGCAGGCAGATGACGATTTTGGGATTTTACCGGCGGCTGTGTGAACTGTGGGATAGCTACCTACTGTTCTAGTCACTGCAATAGTCTAGGCCGACGGCCTTTACTTAGCTTGCCTAGGTATCAAAAACATATTGTTCCACCTGCACAATTTCTAGACGACATTTTAATTATAATAGAAGATAAATAAAATACTATGATAATGTTTTGTTTTTATTCTAGACATCCTTAGCATAACTCCATACATATTAGCTACCAATGACTTCAAGTCATTGACGTTCATTCATATGACCTCAAACATTTTCAACTAAATATAACAAACATTATTGTTTAAAGAGCATCTTTAGCACTTCAGGAATTAGCTGAAGATTGTAACCTAACCTTTCTTTTACTAAAGCTCTAATAACTCTGCTCTAAGACTGTCAAAACATACAGGATGTTCAATGAGGGACTGATTTAACTCTGAATCTATTAATTTATGCCATTTTCATCTTGTTACATTTGGGCCAAGATCATATCTATCCGTTTCCGTCTCCTTTAAACATGTTATGGATCACCCTATCCTTCTTTAGGCACTTTAACGCATTTTTTTTTGTTTTGTTTTTTCGCATGTTTGTAGAAATTGGGCAAATCGGAAGACTAACAAATATACCACACATCATCCACCATAAACTAGTACATATTTCCCACTCTCAAATCGACCTAGTGGCAGCCAAAGTACATTAGACGGAATGGGGTGTGCGTGATGAGAACTGTGTCGGCGCGGCGGTGTGTGTGCGTGTACTTAGCGTGTAGTGTGCACTAGAGCGTGGCATGTGCGTGCGCGTAGGGTGGACTGGAGGGCGGCGTGTGCCTGCGCGTAGGGTGGACTGGAGGGCGGCGTGTGCCTGCGCGTAGGGTGGACTGGAGGGCGGCGTGTGCCTGCGCGTAGGGTGGACTGGAGGGCGGCGTGTGCCTGCGCGTAGGGTGGACTGGAGTGCGGCGTGTGCCTGGGCGTAGGGTGGACTGGAGTGTGGCGTGTGCCAGCGCGTAGGGTGGATTGGAGCGCGGCGTGTGCCTGCGCGTAGGGTGGACTGGAGGGCGGCGTGTGCCTGCGCGTAGGGTGGATTGGAGCGCGGCGTGTGCCTGCGCGTAGGGTGGACTGGAGGGCGGCGTGTGCCTGCGCGTAGGGTGGACTGGAGGGCGGCGTGTGCCTGCGCGTAGGGTGGACTGGAGTGCGGCGTGTGCCTGGGCGTAGGGTGGACTGGAGTGTGGCGTGTGCCAGCGCGTAGGGTGGACTGGAGGGCGGCGTGTGCCTGCGCGTAGGGTGGACTGGAGTGCGGCGTGTGCCTGGGCGTAGGGTGGACTGGAGGGCGGCGTGTGCCTGCGCGTAGGGTGGACTGGAGTGCGGCGTGTGCCTGCGCGTAGGGTGGACTGGAGTGTGGCGTGTGCCAGCGCGTAGGGTGGATTGGAGCGCGGCGTGTGCCTGCGCGTAGGGTGGACTAGAGCGCGGCGAGCTCTTTCCTGGCGACCTGCATGAACTCGATCTGCGCGTCGGCGAGGTCCTTGTCACCGATGGTGGCGTCCATCTCGGAAGCGGAGTGCGCGGGGCTGCCTTCCTCGGCCTGGCGCTGCTTCAACTTGATCTCACGCATGCGCGCCTCCAGGATGCGCTCGCGCTTGCCCTCGCGCTCCAGCATCTGTGCACGCGACCGTTTGAGCACGCGACGTACCACGTGCCTGCAGCACGCCGCACGCCACATGCCATTCGCAACTAGCACCAGTATCGACTGCTACGTAACTTACCACTGTGAGCAGAGACTTGTCTTTATTGTCAGAGGATGCCAGACTCGTTGACAGCTCCTGCATGTAGATATGCCCTTTGGCACTTCCGCATGCCACTATTGTGCCCTGTACGATAACAAGCTATTAATGTAATAATGAAGGCAGTGTTCAACTTTGGACTTGCTTACAACCATGCATAGCATCCAGATCGTTCAAGCCCATGAGAGTTAGTTAGTAGTTTATAGTGCCATTACATAATTAAGGAGAACTTACAAAGCATTGACCAAAATTGGTGCCCTTTATTTTTCGCGGCAAAACTATTTCAAAAAACGAATACTATTGTATTATTCAAGACTAGCTGTTGCCCGCGACCTTCGTCCGAGTGAAATTATTATAAAAATATTACTTTTCTATTTGAATCGTAATTTGTTAACAATTCAAGGATTTAAATTTTTTTGAACGGAACCCTAATCTTTTTTCGTATATAAAAGTAGCCTAAGTTAATCCTTATAATATCAGCTATCTGCCAGTAAAAGTTCTCAAACTATCTTCCATCAAAATTAGTCCAGCTGTTTCGGAGATTAACCGGAACAAACAGACAGACAGACCCGAAGACAACAAAAATAAAATGTTTGTCTGTTATAAGTATCGTATGTAATTTCATAATTATGCATTCAGTAAAAAAAATGTTTTGAATTACAAACAGTCACTTTTTTTTTTTTTTTTTTTGTATTTATGTACCTATAGATAAAATCACAGATATAATAAATACAGGAGATATGGCAAGGAGGCGTGGCGCATGCGAACGCATCTAGCCGCAAAGAGACTTGTTGCCAGTTTCGGCCATTAGTCGAATGTCAACTTGCGACGTCTTCACTGCTTGTGATTTTTTACAAAATGCCGCGTTGTACAGTGGTTGTTTGCAAAAATAACACCTCTATTGTGAATTATACGAAAGATGGCATCTCATTTCACACGTAAGTACTAAAATATGATTGTTTTTCTCATTAAATTCACTAAAACATTACTTCGTGATACTAGAAACACGATAAAGTACCAAAAGCAATTATTTTCATTAGGAACAACAACCATTGTTTGCTTAATACACATCGATCAATGAATCGGCTGGTCTAATAGTGCAATGGATAAGTGTTTTACTTTTACTCTCACTCACACGATAGTTTCGTGAAGCGGGTGTGTTTTAGGTAGATAATTAGAGAGGTGATGTCACTTTTGTGGTTGTCGATATTTTATACGATCCCTTAGTACGAATGATTATACAAGGGTAAAAATTTAGACTATTTTTGTTACATGGAACTTTATAGCTGTTGTTTACTAATGTGAGGTACTTAATGATAAAAATTATATAATTAATTAATGAAAAATACAATTCATTACTATTTCTTGATTACTCGACTTATCTTTTATTGAATCAAGTATGGGTTTTTAATTTATTGCGGTACTCTTACACATGTATCATTGATATCATCATCACAATTCACACCTTGGTTTTATTTTAACATTTTAGCTATCCGAAGTATCCAAAAATAAAAGAAAAGTGGATAAATGCGACAGGAAAAGGTCCAAACTGGTTTCCCACAAAAAATAACACGATATAACTGAATTTCATCGATACAATTTTTTCTACGATTACCTCTTCACATCACTAGTTGCGATGTGTGTTTATTCTGAGTCCGTAGCTACAGGTAGAAGCCCCGCCCCATGTATGCCTGTGTTCTATTAGTGAGTTTATTAGTGTTGCTGTAAGTTTCTTTGTGTGCGGGAGAAATATGAGCTCGTGTGCCGTTCTTATAGTTTTTGCTTTTGTGTTAGTGAATTAAGTGGGGAGAACACGGCGACATCTGAACACGAATACATTTGTTTACAAATCATATCTCCTGTATTTATTATATCTGTGGATAAAATGATTCCTTTGACTACTTTGTTCTACTACTTATAGTTTCAGATTGAGCTCTGATCAGCTAACATAAAAATCAACAATAATAGTAATTTCAAAATAATAGTTTTTTACTAAATGCATATGAAAGTAAATACGATACTTACATAGCAAAAAATCATTTTTGTCTGTCTGATCCGGCTAATTTCCGAAACGGCTCGACCCATTTTTACTGGCAATTTTTATGATAGCTGTTGAGTAACTTAGGCTACTTTTATTTTTAACCGACCTTAAAAAAGGAGAGGGTTCTCAATGCAACGGAAACTTTTATATGAAGGGTTCCGTTGCCAAATGGCAAAAACGGAACCCTTTATATCGCTCGTTTGCGACAAGGATGACATAACTCAAAAATAAGAAATACAGGACAGCTTTTTTGTAAGTTCTAAAAATATTTTCAGTATATTGCCAATATTTTTTTTGCATAGAGAAACTTTTTATCAAAAGATTAAAGGTTTATTTTACGTATTTCGTTACTTAATTTAATACTTGCTTTCCTTAATTTTATATTCAACTACAAACAACATCGAAAAATCTAAATTTTGAGTTATGTCATCCTTGTCGCAAACGAGCGATATTCGCCCTGTTCGTCCGTCCGTATGTCACAACCATTTTACTCCGAGACTATTGGCAACATAGGTACAGTTGAAATTTGGCGAATAGTTGCCTTCTATGTACCGTTACACAAAAATGTGAAATAATAATTTAAAAAAAATTAGGGGTGGCCCTCCATACATGTACCTAACTGACGGTTGAAAAAAATCTATATCTACGTATATAACTCTGCGGGGTGTCTGTCGACACTCTAGACAAAATGAAATTGAGGTTTCTTAAATGCTTTTTTTTAAGTTAATGGTTGATAAGGTATTGCTTCTAAAGTCGTAAAAATTGTGCCCCCCCCCATTTTTTATGTTAAAAAAGAAAATTCTGAAATATTTAGCTTTGTAGAACGTTAAAAAATATCAATGTGACCTACTACATTTATGTATGCATTTCAACCAAATGTTACTTATCCTAGTAGCTTAAACAAACATAAACAGCAGTATTATAATAAAATCTAAATACATATGTATTATAACTTTCAACATACAAACACATTTTTACTTATAGATAATTTCTTATCAGCTAGCCGGCGCAGCTATGACGCGTCTTTTGTTCTAGCGGCAAGCGCGCCCGCTACGTCACCCGAACCGGTTGCGTAAGCGGGACGGCACTATTATTGCGTCGCGCTCTGCAAGCGCGCGTGATGGCATAACTTTATGTATACGAGAATATCTGACTGTTTAACAACTCTCAAGTATTGTCAGTAATGTAGCAACTTCGGTTGTCAGATGTCAAATTACATTGACGTATGGCGACGTTGCATTTCAAGAATATTGATAAATTAATAATCACAATAAACTAATATCTTGAGAACAGAAAGGTTCCAATTTCAAATAAACCTAATTTACATTTTAGTAAAGATATTTTATAGCCAGATGTATTTTATAGAAATAGCTTTTATTGTATCTTAAAAGACTTGGTTTCCGAACGAAAGCTAGTTGTGATCTTTGAATAATCAAGTTAAATATTTATAAACTTTATATTGCTAATTAAATGAATTAGTTATGATTAAATGATACTTATAATGTTTCCTAGATTTCATACTGCAATTTCAATATATAAAGTGGTTTAAAACAATTCTCTGAACTATCAGTTGATGTTCATATTTTATCCGATTAAACATAAAGATTACAAATAAATACATACAAGATTTCTAAATTATCTAATGAAGTTTTAAAATAGTTCCACTACACAGGATTTGTTGATTATTATCTATGTTATTAGTTGTTTAACTATAATGTGTTACCCATCGGCCATTGGTGTATTTTGGCGGTAACATTTTATGTACTGAGTAAGATTTGATGGTTATAATAAAAACTTTTTTGCAAAAAAAAACCGACTTCCAAAAAAAAACACTAAAAAGTGGTAAATAACTTTACTTTCGGAAGTCGGTGACTATTGTTTGTTTCATTGACTTTTTTGCCACCGACTTCCGAAAGTAAAGTTATTTACCACTTTTTAGTGTTTTTTTTTGGAAGTCGGTTTTTTTTTGCAAAAAAGTTTTTATTTTACCCTTTTTAGTTATCGCATCACACACAAATCCTTGTCAAGTATCAATTTCGCAATCTCTTTTACTTGGATGACATATTGTTTCCAGCAATTTTGATTTCAAAACCAAACTACTGAACCGATTTCGATGAAATTTCTATGGGTCCAATCGGGAAGTAGATCCATTCAGATAAAAGAAGAATTTTTCAAATCGGTTCATAAATGACGAAGATATGAGGTAACAAACACAAAAATTTCCAGCTATTTTGATTTCAAAACCAAACTGCTGAACCGATTTTGATGAAATTTCTATGGGACCAATCGAGAAGTAGATCCATTCAGATAAAAGAAGAATTTTTCAAATCGGTTCATAAATGACGGAGATATGAGGTAACAAACACAAAAAAAAAAAAAAAAAACATACAACCGAATTGAGAACCTCCTCCTTTTTTAGAAGTCGGTTAAAAAGAGATGTTGCTGCCAATTATTGAAGGTCCTTTTTGCTGCTACTGTTCGACGAGTTACGATAGACTCTGAGTCGTATATTGTGTAGTCCATGTGTAATTGTGTATAGTATTAAGTTTGCAAGTTAATGGAGATACCAAGTGTGTAAAGCTGAAACCTATTTGTATTACCACCGTGTTCTACAATGTTTATGTAAGTTATTTGATATTATACTATGAATATTACTGATAGCTATGTGCTAGAAATATGTTATAATATGGCTTATATTGCTTATTGTTTATCTACACATATAAACTGCTATAACTTGAGAAATGGTCTAGGACAATATAGATTGTCCTGGCATTATACTTTTTAAGGAGACACTTTCAGACATAGTAAATAATAAGTTACCATTCTGACACTCAACAAAGCTTATTAATTAAATAGATATCAATACATATACATGTAGTTTACATCCACTTTCTAACACGCGCACCGCCTAGCCAGTATGTTCACGGAACTTACAGTGACCGTTGCGATTTAAAACATAGCTTCGCCGCGCTTAACATTGACTGCTCTCTTGCTTATTTTCGTGCTATCTATACTATTTCTACCACTCCTTCTTCTTAGTGGAACTCTTGTGTGTGTGGAACTGTAAACCTGTGTCTGTGCAATAAACTTTCTATCTTCTTCATGTGTACTTCGGACTTTTCTTCATCCTTTCGTTTATCTTCACACATTCATCATTATACATACCTCCACACCTACAAATGAAAATTGGTTTGAAAATATTTCCAAAATCGATGTAGGAACGAATTCCGCGGTACTAAGGAGCTGCTCCTCATTGATGTGGCCATTAGCCAACAGGTCCGCCGTTCCCGAAAGGATCTGTCAATGTCAAAATGTTGGATAGACTATAAGAAGGCCTATGACTCGGTGCCACATACATGGCTCATGAGGGTGCTAGAGTTGTATAAAGTTGGTGCAACGCTGGGCACCTTCCTGATGTCGTGTATCATATGGGGCAATGGAGGACAGTGCTTCGCTATCCAGGATGTCGCAAATCCAGAGGAATAGCGAGCCGATAAGGATAGAGCGAGGTATATTCCAGGGCGATAGTTAGAGTTCACTTTGGTTCCGCTTAGCCTTGAATCCTCTTAGCACACTGCTCGAGGATTCAGGTCTAGGCTGAGGAGAGGTGGTCAGGTTATATCTCACCTCCTTTACATGGATGACCTGAAACTCTTTGCCCCCAACGATTTGAAACTGATGGAGCTACTGAAGGTAACTGAAACTTTCAGTAGCGCCATCAGGATGGAATTTGGTGTGGACAAATGTGCGGTCATGCATGTAAAGCGAGAGGAGATTGTGGAGTCTGTGGGAACCCAGCTCTCGGATTCCATAAATCTTAGATCCCACTCAGCAACCGAAATCTATTAGTATTTGGGTATGACGGAACCGCTAGGCATCAATTTTGCTGACATGAAGCAATCGTTGAAGGACCGCTTCTTTGGCCACCTGAGAAAAGTTTTTAATAGTATTCAATCAGGCGGAAATAAGGTGCGTGCTACGCAACGGTTGGGTCATGTCGGTTTTATTTATTTACTAGCGGCCCATCCCGGCTTCGCACGGGTATATAACAAAAATTTCAAAAATTATTTTTAACACATACACACTCACACACAGACACCCTTCTTTTTACCTCGGGTTACTAAAAAAGAGTAGGTACATTATAAAGCAAGTTTGGATATCAGTATTTTTTAACCGAGAACCGATTTGAAAAATTCTTCTTTTATTTGAATGGATCTGCTTCCCGATTGGTCCCATAGAAATTTCATCAAAATCGGTTCAAATAGTTTGGTTTTTATATCAAAACTAGCTGTCCCGGCGAACTTCGTACCGCCTAACAGTCAATGAATCCTACCCCGCCTACCGAAGAGGAAAAATGATTAAATTACTAAAATGGCTATTAAAAAATAAGGGTTGATCGTAGAAGGGTGAAAATTGAGGATTGTATGTATTTTTGTATGTTGTATCATAAAAAAATAGAAATTAAAAAATTTGTCTAAAAAATTTAAAAAAAAAATTAGGGGTGGACTACCCCTAACATTTAGGGGGATGAAAAATAGATGTTGGCCGATTCTCATAGATACCGGATAAGCACAAAAAATTTCATCAAAATCGGTCAAGCCGTTTCGGAGGAGTATGGCAACGAAAACTGTGACACGAGAATTTTATATATTAGACTAGCTGTCCCGGCGAACTTCGTACCGCCTAACAGTCAATGAATCCTACCCCGCCTACCCTACCTGCCCCACCTACCCTACCTACTCTACCCACCCTACCTACCCTGTCTACTCCACCTACCCTACCTACTCTACCCACCCTATCTACCTACTTCCTAGTACCTGCCTACCTATCCTACTCTCCTAGTACCTACCTACCTATTCTACTCTCGTAGTACCTACCTACCTATCCTAGTCTCCTACTACCTACCTACCTATCCTACTCTCCTAGTACCTGCCTACCTATTCTACCCTCCAAGTACCTATCTACATATCCTATTCTCCTAGTACCTGCCTACCTATCCTACTCTCCTAGTACCTACCTACCCTACTCTCCTAGTACCTACCTACCTATCCTACTCTCCTAGTACCTACCTACCTATCCTACTCTCCTAGTACCTACCTACCTATCCTACCCTCCTAGTACCTATCTACATATCCTATCCTCAATTGTCGCGTTCGCGATTCACTTTGGTTGAGTTTCGGAACGCGACATTAGATCCTCCAACGCGCACGCGAATTTGAACTTCATGCAGCGGTAATAAATTACAAATTGACTCTCCATTTTGTTTAGAAAACGTTTGTATGGGAAATAGAAAAGTGCTGTTTTGAGGGTTTTCCCGGCAATTATTCGAATTTTTCTCAACTTTTAAACCTTCCCTAGACCTCCACAAACATTTCAAAACCAAGATAAGATAAATCCGTTCAGCCGTTCTCGAGTTTTAGCGGGTTAGGGGTAACTCGGCCCACTATGGTACTGGGACCAGGGCCCAGTTACCCCTTTTAAAAATTGATAATGGTTAACTGGACCCACATCTGTTTTGCTTTCAATCAAACGAAGGGTGGCTTAAAATGGTTTATATATTATTAAGTATACAATAGATTGTGTACAGGTACAAGCATTTACACATAAATAGTATACATTATTATTTTTATGACTATAACATACATTGCAAATTGCAAAAAATGTAAGAAAATCTGCTGTTCCCTACATTTATGAGCGGTGGCAAAAAAGTCAATGAAACAAACAATAGTCACCGACTTCCGAAAGTAAAGTTATTTTCCACTTTTTTAGTGTTTTTGTTTTGGAAGTCGGTTTTTTTTTGCAAAAAAGTTTTTATCTTAAATCTACATGCCGATATATTTATATGTATCTACAACATATCCCGGAATTAACGCACAGCCTCATATGGGGTTATTGTACTCATCATTATGAACAACTTTTACTATAATATGACCAAACCAGAAATCCCAGAAAAAAGTCAGCTGGTCCCTACATTTTGACGAAATCCGCTCATAAATGTAGGGAACAGCAGATTTTCTTACATTTTTTGCAATTTGCAATGTATGTTATAGTCATAAAAATAATAATGTATACTATTTATGTGTAAATGCTTGTACCTGTACACAATCTATTGTATACTTAATAATATATAAACCATTTTAAGCCACCCTTCGTTTGATTGAAAGCAAAACAGATGTGGGCCCAGTTAACCATTATCAATTTTTAAAAGGGGTAACTGGGCCCTGGTCCCAGTACCATAGTGGGCCGAGTGACCCCTAACCCGTTTTAGCGAGACTAACGAACAGCAATTCATTTTTATATATATAGATAGTATGGAAAAAATATGTCATTGGATTTGTGTGTGATGCGATAACTAAAAAGGGTAAAATAAAAATGTTTTTGCAAAAAAAATAACCGACTTCCAAAAAAAAACACAAAAAAAAAGTGGAAAATAACTTTACTTTCGGAAGTCGGTGACAAAAAAGTCAATGAAACAAACCATAGTCACCGACTTCCGAAAGTAAAGTTATTTTCCACTTTTTTTTGTGTTTTTTTTTGGAAGTCTGTTATTTTTTTGCAAAAACGTTTTTTCCTTGTTGTTTGTTATTTTTTTGAATATTCGATTATTTTATTTCTAATGTTTGTAAAAAGATCATAACTACAAACAAAACCCATTAAATTTATTTAAGTTTTGGCCGCTGCGTAGGGAACCGAATTTATTAACATTGACTCCCCTCCCGTACCCTAGTGTCGCCTACATCGCATAGTTACCCGAGCGGAGTAAGCGGCGACCACGCGACTTTTTTGTAATACTTACATTTTTGAAATCGTGATGTCTTTCGAATAAAATGTCCGAATTGAATCATTCAAAAACTTATTTAAAGGTATTGAAGCAGTCTTGAATATATTTCTTTTTCTTTATAATTTATTTCGATAAGGATTAATACCAAGGTACAAATAAAGAGCCTTTTCTAGCGGCGGCATTTCAATTTAATTTTAAAAATAAAAGAACACTTATTGTGACATAACTATAATAGTTAGATATGCGCTGTCGCGACAATTTTTGTAGAGAATGATGAGTTCTGCAAAGTCGTAAGTAGTACATTATTTGGTTCTATCATCAATAATTTTAGCAGCGCATGCGATGTAAGGAATTTGTAGGTAATTTTTTTACACGTTGGGTTACATTATTGGAGTTTTAGTAAGGATCCCTAATCTTTTTGAAAATATAATATAATCTATGTCACTCGGAGATAGTGTAGCTTCACAACGGTGAAAGAATTTTTCAAATCGGTTTAGTACGTATAGTTTCGGAGCCTATTCAATGCAAACAAACAAACAGACAAACAAACAATCAAATCTTTCCTCTTTATAATATTATATATATATATACACATATATAGATTATTAGTATAGATATAGAAAACGTCTGCGTTTGTTTGTGTGTGTGAAAGCGGGGTCATTGGGCTAGTATAAGACGGGCCGTCTTTTAATACGGGTGGTGTACACTTATCGATTTCCGATATTAACAAAAAAATAGAAAAAATGACCTACCCATTTTTTTGTTGATTCGGGTTGAGAATCATTAGTATAGTTAGCTCCTCGAATTTGACGAGGATGCAAAGCAACGCCTTGTATATTTTTGAAACCTGCAAATTTGTGAGAAACAACTACTCGCTCTTTGAAAAAGATGTAAAGGCTATGTCAAAGAGGAAAATAGCACCAAAACCGCTAGTAGTCCTGCGTAATAGACTAAAAGTATGCAACAAAAATTGTTATACTATGGCGGTGAAAATATATAACCACTTAGCCGAAAAATTTAGAAGTGCTACAGATTTAGAATTTAATAAAAAGCTATATAACTGGTTGTGTGAGAGATGTTTTTATTCCATCAATGAATATTTTGAGTATAAAATGTACAACTTATTTATTACTAGCTGATCCGCGCAACTTCATCTACGTTATTTTTTTTAATGCTACGCTCCTATTGGTCGCAGCGTGATGTTAAATAGCCTTCCTCGATAAATGGGCTATCCGGCACTAAAAGAATGATTCAATTAGAACCAGTAGTTCCTGAGATTAGCGCGTTCAACCAAACAAACAAACGAACTTTTCAGCTTTATAATATTAGAACCAAATACTTTTACAACAACAATTTAACTTTTTTATAGACCACAGTTTTAGATATATATGATTATATACCAATATAGTATAGATATCAAATATGAAACCAAATACTTTTAACAACCGACATCAATGCAGTTTACCCGGCGAGGGTCGTTCTTTCACGGAAAATCTTAACACCGCGATTCAGAAATTGGCGTCAAATGAACAACACCATCTACCGAGCAAGGAGTGAAACCGCTAAAATTTAATGCATGGAAAGCGATCGAACAAACAATATAGGCTATGAAGATTTTCAAAGCAGCGCCATCTAAAGTACCTTTTGCTATCATAAATTTTTGAAAAACCCGATAAGTCGATTTAAAGTTATCTTGTAAGCACTTCATTTTTATTCATTAGTACCCGTTTGATTCAATAGATGTCGTTGCATGTATCTTACGTAAAGGCGATGAGATCTTGAACACAATAAATTCATATATCTTTTGATAGAGAGCACGGATTGCAATACAACAAAAACCACGGAGTAAATACAAAGAGGAGATGTTCTATTTAGATTTCCTTAAGAAACAACGCGTGACACTTTGCGGGGTGAGGGGGTGCTAGATCCCGTCCACTTCTCTATTTTCCATCTACCGGTCAATAGCAAAACTATTCGCTCGTTCTGTCGATTTTGTTTTGTAGTTACGTAACTATCTCACACTAGATGTCACTAAGTGCAGGATGCAACAGGGTCGTACTCAGAATTTTCGTACCGGGGAGTACTGTTTTATTTTAAATTAATTTTGCGAACCATCTTGATGCGTATTTTTTTAAATTTAAATTGTGATATTATTATGAAATAAAAAGGTTTCTGATGAATGACGAATGAAGATTATTAGATTTTCTCTTATACAACATTATTTTTTGTTTTTTTTCACGATTTCAAGGTTGGTCCCATAGAAAAAGTTGTTCAAAAAGATGAGTACAATGACCCCTTTTCAGGTTTAGTGTAAATCAAGAATAATATTGTATATTTAAATGACTTATTTTGTTAAAAAGACTTATCAAGATGGTTTACAAAGCCCGTATGTTTGTAATCCATTGCTGTCTTAGATTATCTTCGGATGGAAATCTAAAACCTACATCATTTAAAATTTAACTAAATAAACTAGGTGGGCTTTAAGTACTTTAAATATATATATTTATTTATTTATATATATATATATATATTGTAGATAGAATATTTAATTTATAATAGAATGTAATGTATTTTTATGTCCAGCGTATTTAATGTTTTAAGTACTTTCCATTTATGAGACAGCCGCAGCCGCAGGACATTCAGTAAAATAATTGATTTCTAATTACGGCCCTGTCTTTTTGTTGTTTATGTTTGTTGTTCATAGTTGACGATAGATGGCGGCCTGTTTATAAAAGGATATGAAAACTACAAAAATAACATTTTGGCCATTAAAGGGTCTTTAGAAATGAATGTTGAACAAATTTCAACATTAATGTTATTAAAATATGTTAGTTCTGAGCTCTACATACCTAAATATTTTTAGTTTCCATGACACCAAGTGTCGCCATCTAGTGTCGGGTAGAATTATGTTTGGAAACGCCGACGCTAGGAGATTTTTCTAGAAATATTTTAATAAATTACGCATAAAATTACTTACAAATGAAATGTGATGCCATCCATAGCATCAGAACGTCTATCCGAGTAATTTTTACAAGACAAAACACAACACTTCATTCTTTTTTTCGTCTAGCGCGAACAATGCTGTAAAATGGGAACGTTCACAAAGTTGTGCATAAGACGAACGCCAACAATACACTGACTAAGGCCACGCCCACATGATGTCAGGACCTAGTTGAGAATCACAGTGCACAGTTGCTTAGGCCATCTCCTCTTTGTATTTACACCGTGACAAAAACTAATACCTTTTCTAAGCTATGCACAATACTTGTGCATTGAAACTAACCACATTGGTTTTGACGTGATACTTAAACAAACAAACATAGCCTCCTTTCACTGTAACGTTTGTGATGAGAAAATAAGCAAACAAATTAAACAAACAAATAGCCGAAGACTCACAGACTGCAGAAAAACAGACAAAAATTCTAAAAATATTAGAAATGGGTTGTGTTTGTGATAACAAAATTAAAGGATACTTTAACACCCCTACTACGTATTTTTTTTTCTAAATATTTTCAATGTACAGAAACGCCACGTCTACAGATTTATTATATGTATAGATATATGAAGATAGATATAGAAGATAATTATTATGACATCTACATACATATTGACATTACTTGTTGGTCACGCGCCTACGTAGTGACGCTCACGCCACTGCTGACCTGCGGGCGCGGGGAAGGCAAGCGAGGGCGCGGGGGGCAGCAGCGGACCGCGCGGCCGGCTGTCCGACACAGCGAACACACTGCATCGATTATTTCAAATACGCGAACTAAAGACAAGCCGAGCGTTCGGTGCGTTATCAGTTGTGGAGCTAACTAACTCAATGGCTATTTTGTCTCGCTTGTCTTAGTGGAATCTTTTCCTGGTGAATATGAATGTTTAAAAAATTATTTACCAATAAAATCTAATCTTAATTTATCTGTTTATTCTTAGATGAAGAGGGCCTTTTGAAGGTCGGCGGCAGAATTAAAAATTCTCTTGACTTTTGTTTTGATAAGAAACATCCTATAGTGTTATATTTTTAAACATAACTTCACATTACTTTTATTCCAATACGAACACCATCGTTTATTGCATGCTGGGCCTCAACTACTTTTATCCACTTTACGTGAAAAGTGGTGGCCAGTAGGTGGTAGGAATTTGGCTTGAAAGATAACCCGTAAATGTGTTGTCTGTACCCGTATAGCAGGCAAAACAATAAAGGCTCAGATGGGCAACTTACCAGTGCAGAGATTAGAATCAGAGTTTCCATTCTATCGTTGCGATGTTGACCACGCCGGACCTCTATTAATGCTTAGCCGTAAAGGGAGAGGAGCAAAACTAGAGAAATGTTATATTTGCCTGTTTATATGTTTTTCAACAAAGGCCATTCATTTGGAATTAGTCACCAGTCTTACTACCGACGCCTATATACTCGCTTTAAAAAGTTTCATATCTAGAAGAGGTAAACCTGCAGAGATATTCTCTGATAATGGGAAAACCTTCGTAGGAGCCTCAAGAGAACTTAGTTCATTCTTAAATGATAACCATAATTTTATTATCAATTATACAGCTAATGAAAACATTAGGTTCTTATTCATTCCGCCGTACACTCCTTATTTCGGTGGCCTATGGGAGGCAGGGGTTAAGTCCAGTAAATACCATCTCCGTCGAGTGGTGGGTAATGCGCACTTAACTTACGAAGAGTTCAGTACAGTTTTAGCATTAATCGAGTCTATTCTGAACTCACGTCCTATATCCCCATTGTCCTCTGATCCCACCGACGCACTCCCACTGACGCCAGCGCATTTTCTCATCGGTCGACCACTCACTGCAGCCGCCTCTGACGATCTCACCACTACGCCAACACTACGCCTGTCACGCTATGCAAGAGTGGAACAACTGAGACAACACTTTTGGCAGAGATGGACGAAGGAATATATTACTGAGCTTCAGATGAGAACTAAATGGAAAAATAAGGAACAAGACATCAGACCGCAAACCCTTGTTCTCATAAAAGAGGATAACTTGGCACCACTCAAGTGGCGCCTCGGCAGAATCACGAGCACTTTCACTGGAAACGATGGTATCTCCAGAGTCGCTGACATCAAAATAGCGACTGGACTGGTCCGGCGGGCTTACACTAAGCTATGTCCCTTACTACCCGACGATGATGTGGGAAGTTCCTGAGCTTCGTGTCACACCTGCACTTCATTGGAAGCGGGCGCTTCCAAGGCGGGGGCCATGTTCACGCGCCTACGTGGTGACGCTCACGCACTCCACTGCTGACCTGCGGGCGCGGGGAAGGCAAGCGAGGGCGCGGAGGGCAGCAGCGGACCGTATGGACTGCGCGTTGTACTGGCTAGACCTACTCATAATAATTGTTCTGTTTTTAACCCTTTTCTTGACGTCGTAACACCGGTGATACATCGATTTTAAAAAAATATTGTAGCTTAATAACATGTTTTTTCGTAAATGTTATGCATTGAACGCAACCATAATTTAGAAAAGAAAGAGACAAAAATACAAAACAGATTTTAACGCATCACTCGGTCATTTGTCGGCAAGATGGCGTCACGCAAACACGTGGAGTTTCAACGACTGGTGAGTTTTAATTTTATTTTGTCAATATTTATGCATGTTTTATGCAGTAATTGTGTGCATCGGCTAAAGAAAGAATCCATAATTATGTGGTGATAAGATTTCTTGATATACAGAGCTTTCTTAGTTTTATATCGATCACTAAACTTCGATGTATCATATATGTTACTTTGCCAAGTCATCAGCAATGTTGAGACGAGTGGTAGCGTAACAAATATGATACATTGCCAATTACACGTAGATACAGTTTAAAGCCATTATTATTTTTTTCATCATTTGGTTTTGTTTTTTTCGTGGTGAATGACTTTACATTTTAGGTCTAATAACAAGATTTGGTGTGGTTTGGCTTTTTGCTTACTTTAAATTTCTTTTTTGCTAGATTGGTAAACTCTCTTCAAGAACTAACAAGATCCTTGCACTAATTCCTCCCGCACATGCATGTTCTGATGATGAATCTGATCAGACAGATGGTGAAGAGAGAAACATTTTCAACAATAGTGATGAAGATTGTTTTAGTTCACCGGCACCGTCAATAGGTTCTCTTGAAAATTTCAACATACTATCAGATTCAGAATGTGAAGAAATAAATGCCGATTGTAACAGTTCTCTTGAAAGACACGTACTTCAACAAACTTTCCCTACTGCATCATCTCCTGCATCGCCTTATAGTGCGCAAAATAACCAAACTTTGCTCAAACAAGTTTTAGTGGCTAACTCTCCATTACCTTCGCCAATTACGCCCGTTCAAACAGGAATAAAGTCACCAACACCAACTACTTCGAAAATAACAAGAGCCAAGAAGAGAACATCAGTCGCCCCTAGAAGAGTATCTCGCATAAAGAAAAGGAAACCAGAACCTCTGGTATTTAAATGGGAAAAGAACAAAATGTTTCTTCACAAAGTTCTTGTAAACTGTTTTGAGGGATATTTTATGTCAAACGACCCTGTAAGCATGTCATCTCCATTTGAGTTTTTTAGTTTGTTTTTTTCCGAAGATATTTTTGAGCACATCGTATTAAAAAAATTAGCAACCCTCAATCCGGACGACCAACTAATGCCGTAATTTTTGATAGTGTTGATCATTGGCCTATTTTTACAACTCGTGGAAGGTGTAAATATTGTAAACATGGTCAAACAAACATGAAATGTACAAAATGTGACCAACGTTTGTGTATGGTCGAAAAAAGAAATTGTTTCTATGATTACCACCACTGCAATATTTGATTACCTAAGTGCCAATGTGCATTATTTACTTATATTTTAATTATTTTTTTTTTTTAAGTTGATAATTTTGATACATTGTGTTATTTGATAAATAAAAGACAATTTCTCATTTAATTTACAATATATAATTATAATTAAGAATAAAAAGTAAGTTTTTTGATATAGTTGTTTGTTTCACTGAACATTGGTTAAAAGACTTTGAAATGCTAATTAATTACGCAAATTACAGTGTGGGCAGTTGCTTTAACCGGAAATCTAAGATGCGTGGGGGTTCATTAATCTTAGTTAAAAATTGTATTAAATTTAAGTCTCGTAATGATATTGTTGATCTATCGGTTGAGCATAATATTGAACTGTCTTGTGTTGAGCTAGATAAGCATGTAATAGTGTGCGTTTACAGACCCCCAAATTATCAGAACTACTCTTTATTTGAGTCAGTAATGGAGGATGCTTTAGCAAAACTTGCAACTGGTAATAAATCACTAGTTATCTGTGGTGACTTTAATATTAATATTTTAGAGAAAAATTCAAATAGCAGTAGATTATTACACCTTTTTAAATCAT